>PVIA01009274.1:0-62762 GCA_004024845.1 Tonatia bakeri
AAAACCCCGCTCCAGAACGGAGGAGGGCGGTGTGTGGAGCGAGCACGGCCCTGGGCAGGCTGTGTCAGGACGAGTCGCAGGTGGCGGTGGAAGGGGCAAGCGAACCCGAAGGCAGATCCGTAGATGTAAGACGATCTAAACAGCAGAAAAAGATTGTGGACAGAATGAACGGAGCCACCGTGGCCTGTGGGGCCCCATCTGGTGTGTGTGGACCTCCAGTCCCCAAAGGAGAGAGAAGACAGGAAATGGAGCAGAAAAAACTTGGAAAAAAAGGCTGAAAAAGCACTAAACACACAAGAAAATTAAAAACATCCACAAATCAAAAAGCCCTGTTAAGAAAATAAACAGGCAAACCAGGCAGCAGGAGAGAATGTTTGCAAGATGCATGGATGACTAAAGACCGGTATCCAGAATACACAAAGATCTCCTAAAAGTTGATCAATAAAAAGAAACAATGCAACAAAAAAGGGAATGGAAGAGTCCGAAGGAACATTTCCCCAGAGCAGTTAGACCCACAAGTCCCTAACGTGAAAACAGGCTTCCCGCCATCAGCCACCAGGGAGATGCATTTGGAAACGGAGACGCTGTTTCATTGTAACCGCCGAGAGGTTACACTGTACCAGGTCAACAGCACCGAAGCAGAAAGGCGGGAGCAGCTGCACCCTCAGCCCTCACCCGCTGGCGGCACGCGAGCCCCTCCATCACTTTGGGAAACAGCGGGCGAAGCGGCACATGGAGAAAAACCCTCACCTGCGGCCCAACAGCTCTGCGCCCAGGTAACGCTCAGGAGGGAATGAACACGTAGGTCACACGATGGCCGGGTGTGAATGCTCCCAGTGGGTATCGCCGCACTTGCCCTATTCTGGAACCGACCCGAAACTCCCGCCCATGGGACAGTGGATAACCCACCTGTGACGTGACCACAGCACGGACACTGCCCTGCCATTGCCGTCCGCGGGGAGACTACGGACACAGTCGGCAGCGCTGAGACCCGTCAACTCTCCACCTGACACACTATGTGAGAGGACAGAGCGAGTCTCTGTTCAGAGTCCGCAGACAGGGAGCCTAATCTGGCACAGGCAGAGCGCTAGCATCCGCCTGCTCACGGCGGGGCCAGTGGGGCGGACATGCTCCGGGTTTCCGTTCCGGTGGCGGCTACGTTTGTCAGTCACCACCCGAGTGGCACTCAGACGAGGGCAGACTCCCAGGTGGTCGGTCACATGCCGCACCGCAGGGCCCTGAGCCCAGGCTGCGGGTTGAGTCTCAGTGGCAGGGTGGTGGGCTGTGTGAGTCTCCTGTCCTCAGCTGTCAGGGACCCCAAGCACAGGAGTGGCACCGAGGGACAGGTTTGACCCTCGTCAGCACTGTGACCTGTGCATCACGAGGGTTGAGGCCCGTTCCCCACACCAGAACTGCCAGTGGTCAAGAGCTGCGGGCAGCCTTCCCTGCAGGCAGGAGTGGGTGCGGCTCAGTGTGGCAGACAGTTTCACGCGTGCTGACTGGCTGGTGGCTTCCCCAGGTGCGGGATGTGCACTTGGGGCTCCTGGGACTCCCCAGGGAGAACTCTGCAGCTTTTGGAAGAGGGCAGGGGGTCTTCTGAGAAACACTCACGAACTCCCTCAAGGGCCTGCATGCCCGTGGACACCAAGGTCGTTCCGGGCCCTGAGGGGAGAGTGCGGTCGAACACAGCAAACCTGAGGGGAGTGCCGTGGCCGCCCCCGACCTGGGCCTCCCTCCACTCTGGGTGTGTGTGTGTCCCAGTCTTTGAATTCAGGAAGCCCCTCAGTCATCCACTCCGCAGCGGAGGGCAGCATAGGCCAGGTGGGCCTGACACCGACAGAGGTAGCTGTACCTCCCCGTCCTGCACGCCCCTCCGCTGTCACGTTGCACCATCCGCCCCCTCAAAGAGACATGCGCTCCCGAGAAGTGGCTGGGCCTGCTCGCCCCAGCCTGGCCTCTAGGTCTGGCGTTGGCCCGGCCCCTGTGGGGCGGGCAGGCCTGTGGGCTGCTGCCACAGCCGGCGTCCCCTGTACCCCTCCTGGCTGGGGACTCGGCAGTTGCGTCTTAAACTCCACCAGGCTTCCATCAGTCACTGCCTGAGCCCTTTGCCCTGGAGAGCATGTTTAGTCCCATGACACCCCTCGGCCCCGGGGGTGATCGTCCATATGACAAAGGGGAATTTGATCGTCCATATGACAAAGGGGAAGCAGGGCTCAGACAAGCCAGGCATACGGCTAACGAGACTTGAGGGCCCTACTCCCCAGCCTGGGCCCTCGCACCACTGCCCAGGGAGAGGGTGCCCTCAGCCGGGTCTCATCAGGCACATGCTCTGCCTCCTCCAGGAAGGCCCCCAGGCTCTGTCCTCTGAACAGCCCCCCCCACACACACACTTGGCCCTGCTCCTGTCCCACCACCTGAGGGGCAGGGGTGCCTTCCTTCCACCATTCTGTGACTTTTGCTCCCTGCCCACCCACCCTTTTGGCTGGTAATTTCATAAAGGGGCCATTGTTCATCTGGATGGTCTTAGAGAAGTGTGTCCCCAGCGAGTGGAAACATTTAGTTAATAATTTAACACTGTGCTGTCTGCTGAATTTTCAGGCCCCCAAATAAGATCGATGGAGCTAACAATTGGCTTATTGAGTTTGCGGCGGCTTCCTGAAGACCCCAGGCAGGAAAGGGATGGCCGAGGCATGGGGGAGGGGAGCACGAGCAGGGAGAAAACGTGGATGGTATCGATGCAAGTTGTTAAAAATAATTGTCTTATTTTCTCTGGGGCCGCTGCAGACACCCCCAGGCTAGCTTGGCAGGAGTGGGGGGCTGGAGTTCGCAGCCCCCTCTGACGTGTCCAGCGGGTAGACGCCCTGTCCCATCAGGTCTCCCTGTCCCCACCCTGTTTCGGGAGGAAGAGGGGCGGGAGGGGCAGGAGGAGCCTGGGGAATAGGACCCGAGGGGGCAGAAAGGGTGCAGCAGCAGCCACTGGACTGCGCCCTGGGCTACTGGCCCTTGCAGGTCCTGCTGGCCCTCACTGGCTCCAGACCCACCCCCGTTTGGAGCTCAGAGCCAGGAAAGCGGGGTGCGTGTGCTGAGCTGTGTCCCGTCCTGAGCGGCCCTCGCCCATCCACGCTCAGAGACCATGTGTCCGGGTGCATCGGGGCCACCTATGCTCTCGGGGCTCCCTTGGCCCAGTGTTGAAAGCCGGGGCACTCATTGACCGCCTGCCCCGGGGAGGACGGACAGACGGACGGGGCAGCACTCTTGGCCCCCGGCTCTGAAAGGAGCCTCTGAGATCGGGAAGTCCACTTTGTTGCTCAGAGAGCCGGGGGTAAGTGGGGCACCCCGGTATGACAGGGCCTTTGTGAGGAGCCCAGAGCCCTCTGTCCCCGGCAATGCCATCGGCCCTGACCATGGCGCGTTTCCGGCGGCTTGTGAACACCCTCGAGTTGCAGCAGACAGGTGTGTCCTCTCCCTCTTACCACCGGGTGTGCCAGGGAAGGGTGCTCCAACCCCAGAGGGAACTCGGTTTGTTCATTGGTCTGGAAGGACGAGAAGCTCACGAGGACACCGGGGGCTGGGCACTCCCAACGCAGGCGGTGTTTCTGTGTGCACACGTGTGTGTCTCTGTGTGCACAGCCATGAGTATATGCTCATGCATGGGCACGTGCATCTTGAGTGTGTGCATGGGCGTCTATGGACATGTGAGTGTGCAAGTGCATGTGTGTCTGTGCATGCACATGTGTGCTCACCTGTGTGTGCCTGTGCATGCCTGTGTCTGCATGTTTCTGGGTGTGCACACAAGTCTGCATGGGCGAGTGTGCCATGTGTGCATGTGAATGTGTGTGTGCACGTGTGCCGAGTGTGTTCGGTCTCTTTCCCTCCCTTCTTTCCAGCGCCGGAGCTCGGGACACTGGCCTCTGGAGGGCCGGGAGGGAGGGGAGTGAAGTGTGAATCTGAGAAATGCCACCTCCCAGGCCACTGCCTCCCCCGCCGGAGAGAGAAAATGGAGAACCGCCCAAATCACGTGAAGGGACAGCCTGCCGGCCTGTGCCCACAGCTTCTGCCACGTTGCTTGGTAAGGCTAGACCCCTGCCCAGGAGTGCCTTCCCTCGTCCCTGGCAGGGGCCTCATGCAAAGAGGTCTCTGTGCCCAGAAGCAGCACCCCCGTGGGCGATGCCTCAGGAGCCTGGCGTGGTCCTAGGGGCTTGCTTCACCCCCAAGACGGTGGCATCAGGAACCAGGGTTTTCCTGAGAACTGAGCACCGCACTCTGATGGGGGTCTGCTGTCAGCTCAGGGAGGTGGCGGGGACGCTTCTGGGGTGGGAGGCTGGAGGGACACTTGGAGCTTCGGGGAGAAACACGCCCACTCTCCGGCAGCCCCTCCCTGCCCTCTGTCCCCAGTTAGACTTTCACGGTAGAATGTATGCACACATGCGTACGGACCCACCAACACACACAGATGTGTACCCACACGTAACACATGCACACACACAAACACTCCCCACGCCGACGCATGGCCCCAAATACTCGGGCACGCACACTGCCATCTGACTGTGTCTCCAGGCCCACTCGAGGTGGCCTGGCCTCTGGGCAGGCCCCATGGTCTCCTCACAGCTGTCCCTCCCTGGTCCTCACAGCTGGGGGGACCGGCTGACATGATCAGTCTAGCGACACATGGGGGCGTCAGTCACCAGAGACATCGCCGCCTCCTCCCTCTGCTGCCCCACGTGGTCCGAATCTGTGATTCCAGCTGGGCCTTGTAACCGGGGAGCCAGCCCACGCCTGCCCACCCCCTCCCTGGCTGGCCTGGCTCTGGGGCCCCTGTGAGTGAGCCCTGGGAACCTGGCTGAGCTGCTGGGGTGCTCAGTCAGGAGGGGGGCCGCCCCATGCGCCTGGCGGCACTTCCTACCAGCACCCGGGATGGAACACGGATGAGGGTGGGTTCTGAAAGAAGGAAATGTTTTCCTTCGGAAAGTTTATTTGTGGATTTATGTCCGAGGGCGTGTTTTTGCTAAACCTCAGCCAGAGGTTAGGTCTCAGATGTCCTCTGACACGCTCGCCCCTTTGAAGTCCTGTTTATGTGTGTGGATTGGCCGGTCCGCAGTAAAAACACACAAACCCCGCTCCGCTTAGGGCCTCGTTAGGCGCAGTTTCAGACACGCGCCACACTGCCTGGGACTGGGCAGAGAACGAACTCTCTGTGGAGCCCTCGAGGGGGCGGGCGGGGGCTCGGCCGTGTCCTCCACAGTTCCAGCTGCCCCCTTCCCTCTGTCAACAACCACCTCCCAGTCATGGTCCAAACGGGAAGGTCCGAGACAGGCTGCCTGTGCCGGGCTGCACCTCAGCGGGACTGGGCCCGCGGCCACCGTGGCCACCTCCCTCTGCAGCAAGACGCTGGCCTGGAACCTCCTCTCGGGCCACTGCACAGAGCTTGGCTGCCACCTGCCGTGTCCCCTTCCAGGTCCGGCTGTAGCCTTGGCTCGGCACGTCCCTGGCCCCTCTGGGTGCTCCCCTGGTCCCTGCCCCTCCCTCCTGGGCCTGCGTTGGTCAGGCCAGGCCCTCTGGCCCTGAGGTGCCAGCGCTCCTGCAGGGGCACGCTGCCCACGGCCATGTCTGCTCCTGCTTCTGCGGTGTGGGCTTGGTCCTCAGAGCCAGCTGAGCAAGAGCCGTCAGCTTGCTTCCCAGCAGTGGCTCCTGGCTGTGTCACGGGCAGGGCAGAGGGTCACTTCAGAACACCTGGTGAGGTTGGGAGGAATGCTGGGGGACGACGGAAGCATCCGGGGAACAAAGGACCGGAGGTCTCCACTGGGCACCCTGGCCAGCCTACAGCTGTCTCCTCCAGCGTTGGGGGTGGGTGTGGCCTTAGCATCTTGATATTGCGGGCTCCTGCTGTGTCCCGTGTTCCTTTCCAGGGGCAGGAGGTGACGGGCAGCTCCAGCAAGGGGAGCAGGAAGGACTGACAGGCTCATGTTCACTGGGGAGGCCGGGGAGCTCGAAGACTCCCTGATCCGAGTGCCCTTGGGGCACCCTCAGGACGGAAGGGCAGGTTTTGGGCTTTCTCAGGCCCTTGGCCTCTCCCCTGGGCTCTGGCCTTGCTGCCGTGAACCCCAGCTGTGGGCTGGGGTCCAGGCCAGTGGCTCCGCCCTCCAAAGGCTCCGGCCATGCTGTGCTCCACCCATCGGCTCTGTCATTTCCGCTCGCGTCCTGTCAAGCGTCGGGCCACATCGACTCCGGTACCCAGGTGGTACTCAGGCGCCGGGTCACTGTGCGCCTGTCCCTGCCACAGGGGAGGAGCTGGGCGCCCTGAGACTTGGCCCACACAGTGCGTGGGTGCAGGTACACCGAGCTGTCAGACTCCGAGACTGCAGACTGGACCATGATGGCTGTTTGGCAGAGACGATTCCAGAAGCGTCTGGGGGAAGGTGCGTCGATCTGGGAGGCAAGCCCTCCCCCGCACTTTCCAGGGCAGGTTTGTCCTCGCTGGTCTAGTTGGTCCAGGCAGAGGCCTACTCTGCAGTCCGGGGAGCCATGGGGGGTGGGAAGCGCTCCAGCGAGGGGACCTGCTATCCACAGGCTTGGGTGCAGCCGGGGGCCCTGGGTTGCTCCTCAGGCTGCTGTCTTCTCCAAGCCCCTCCCCTGTAGGCACCAAGCTCTCTCCCTGATCCCTGAGCCAGAGCCCCATCCTGCAGAGGGCTCTCCGACACCCCTGCTGTGTCTGCTGCAGCCCCCTCCACCCTGAGGGTCTCTCAGAGTCCCCAGAGGGACAGGCACCTGCCTCCCAGGACACCTTGGCCTTCCTCCCACATCTGTTACCAACTCGATTATACTTTTCCCTCTAACATCAGCAGGTAAACCACAGGATCCAGTAACTCCCCTCCTGGGCAGACACCAAAAAGCATGGAAAACAGGTGTTCACACCACAACCTGAACGCAAAGGTCCACGGCAACGCCACTCACAGCCACCAAACAGCCAAGCCACCCACGTGTCCCTCAGCCCCTCGGTGGGGGACACTGGCCCATCGGCACAGGGGAATGGCCCTTGGCCATGGAAACGGCTGAAGCCAGACCCAGGCTGCCGTGAGGATGGACGGGACACGGGGTGCTGGCACCAGGGAGCCAGGTGCTGGGCCACCTTCACACTCGGCCTACCCAGAATGGGGAGGGCACAGAGACAACTGCAGGGCCTGGGGTCTCCTTTTGGGGTGGTGAGAACGTTCCAGAACTGGGCTGCCATCACGTGACCCAACTTTGAAACGTGCTAAATGTCACTGCAGTGTGCGCCACAACACAGTTAAAATCGTAAATGTATGTTGTGTGTGTGACTGCAATGAGAAAAACCAGCCCTCGACACCAAACATGGACTCAGAAGAAACACGAAGACAAAACAACTGAGCAGAGCCCACAGCAGCTGCCGGGCCGTCCCCCTGCCCCCCAGCAGTCCCCCTCCCGCTCCGCTCCCAGGCTTCGCCCACGGCTGGGCCTCCAGGGCCGCATGTGCGCCCTGGCGTGGAGTCTCTGCCCTCCCTGGATGCGGAGGTGGCTCGGGCCTTGGGCCTACAGGAGGCAGGAAGGGCTCCCGGCTCCACACTGGACGGCCCTGGTTCCCCCGCAGCCCGCCACTCACGGCGCCAGAGCTACCGGTCTAACCCAGGGCCTGCCGCTGGAGGGCCGCCTAATTGAAATGTACGACGAACAATTAGGAGTCATTGGAGTCAATTAATAGATGATTTTTCTCAGGAACTGGTACACAGTGTGAGGCAGAATCTAATTATAGTTTCCCAGTGCACCCTCTCCCCCTACCAGGTCTGCATTGGGAGGAGTGGGAGGGGCTCTGGCACAGTGGCCACCTGCGGGAGGGCAGGGACGACACAGCCTGTGGGCAGGGTGGCCGGGACTCACGGAAGGCCCGGGGTCCGAGTGGTGGGGGACGGCCTATGGCCTGCCCCAGGTGCCCACATCGAAGGCCAGCTTTGTGTTTGAGGGACGTGGC
Source organism: Tonatia bakeri (assembly GCA_004024845.1). NCBI lineage: Eukaryota > Metazoa > Chordata > Mammalia > Chiroptera > Phyllostomidae > Tonatia > Tonatia bakeri. Next base: position 7,985 of record PVIA01009274.1, read on the forward strand.
TAAGGCACTGCTTGGGCATGGGGGTCGCCTCTCCCTCACCCCTGGAGACTTGGGGACATCTGTGTCAAGTGAAAAAAGGACACCGAGCCAGGCATCCCGGAGCCCCTCCAGGGCCATGCACGGTGCAGCTGGAGAGCGTCCGGGGGACAGTGCACTGCCCTTCCACCTGGGGTTGCCCAGAACAGCGTGCCCGGGGTGCCCGGCTGCAGAGGGAAAGGTCTTTTGGGCTGGTTCCCACCCACAGGGACTACCCACATCCCAGGTACCAGGACCTCACCTGCCACAAAGTCGGGGGTTTGGACAAATGTGTTTTCCTCTGGGATTTGGCTCAACGCTTAAAGGATGAAACTGGTGGAGTCCGCCACCCCGAACCACAGTCCCCGGTTCCAGTCACCTGTTAGTAGTCCCTTAGCCTGGAGCCAGGACACTCCTTCAACAAAGGGGCTGGAGCACCTCTGGGGGGGGGGCTCTGGCTGGGGACTGCTGACAGACCGGTCCCCCGAGGAGGTGGCTGGGCCACTGACTCAGTTAGACCCCCAGTCGAGACGGACTGCGCAGCTCTGGGCAGCCTGTCCCCAGACTATGGGTGGGGGGTGGGGGTGGGGGGCTCCCGGGAATGCGCCCCACCAGGCCAGGGAGGGGGCGGGGACAAGGGAGGCTTGCCCGGTGGCCCTCTGCAATCCGCAGGGCCAGAGCCCACCTAGGTTCCAGGCGGGTGGCCCCTCGGGCCCTGGAGCCTGCGGGAGGGGGGCTGTCAGTGCTGTTTAGTGTCCTTCTGGATCAGATGCCACTTCCCCACCACCGGGGGGCCTCTCCTCTGGGGGCCACTTCCTGTGAGCTGAAAGCCAAGCCCCCAGCACAAAAGGCCGGCTCTTATCTCCTCACCCCCTGACCCCGACAGGCACGCAGGCCAGGTGGCTCTGGTTTCTGCCCAGGAGCTGGGAGAGGAGGGGTGCCTGTCATCCTGGGCCCCCCTCCAAGCTCCTGCTCTGTCCGGCAAGCAGGGGGGTCTGCCTGCAAACACCCAGTCCTCCCAGGTTGTCCCCTCTGACTGGCCTCGGTGCCCCAGGCAACCGACTGATGCTTTATCTGATTCTCTCTGGAAGGCAGGGCCCTGTGGGGGACCTCTGACTTGGGGTTTGGGGCTGGCAGCTGGCTGGGGGACAGGGGCATGGCCAAGGCCCCAGGACCAGGACAGTGACCACCACGGGGGTCCACGGCTGGTGGACGGAGCCCGGGGAGCTGGGGGACAGATGAGAGTGAGAGGTGAGATGAGAAAGGGGCTGGAGGAAGAACAGACCAGGGTGGCCCCAAGGCAAACTGTGTGCTCTCTGCTCAAGGTCACCATCGCGGCACTCAAGGAAGTCTGCAGACCTTGAGCCTGGTGGCCTGCCAGCCTGGCCAGGCAAGAGTTACAGACTGCAGTGTGACTGAACAAGTCCAAGGTGTCTTGGGTGGCTGGGAGGTTCAAAACATCCTTAGCCCCTCTTGGCTGAGAAATCTCGCCTTGTTCTGGGAGGGTGGCTCCCGTGGTCCTGGGAACCAGAGAGGCTGGTAGACAAACAGCCCTGATTCTTAAAGGCACAGCCAGTACCAGCCTTCCTCCGGGGGGAGTGTTTTCCCGGCTGGGGGAACTCAGCGCAGACCCTGGGGTGTTCCCGCGAGGTGGGGCCCCAGGGCGTGCTGGAGCTGCTGTCCACTGAGCGGTGACATGGGCCCTCCTGCCCCTCTGAACCCTCACAGACCGGAGGGCTCCTCCCTGCAAGAGCTCATCCTCCGGCCGGCCCACTGGGCCAGGCAGCTGGGGAGGACGAGGGCTGACCCAGGCGGGGAGCATCTGCCTCTGCCTTCCTGTTTCTCAAAGACCCCCACCCTGGCCTGGCTGGTCTTGCTGCCCAGGTGACAGCTCTGCCCGGGAGGGTTCTCAGGCTCCACGGGCCTTAGCAGCATCTGGAAGGAAGGGCTCCGGGGGGTGCTCTGCTGCCCCTTCTGCACTTGGGTTTGCCTCTCCCGTGGAGGTCAGGAAGACTCTGGGCCCTGCATCCAGTGCCTTGGCCACACTCAGTCCCGAGGTCAACAGCGAACCCCTCGGTTCCCTGCCAGAGCCCACGGGAAGGTGCGGCCTTCACAGGCCGGCCCAGCCCGGCCCTCCCGGCTCGCCACTAGGGCACCCATGGACCTCTTCCTGCAAAGCCAGACCCCCAAATGCAGACATCGAGACATAGCGGGGTGGGGAGAGGTGGATCGGTGGGTTTGAGGGGTCCCCCTCTGATGCTTCACCCTCGAGGCTGGGCAGCACCCCCCACTGTGACTGCAGCACTCTCACCTTCACACACCTGGAACACTCCTGCCCGCCCTCAGCACCACAGAGCCCAGCCCTGAAGCTGCCCTGCCAGGAGCTGCCAGCCCTGCCATGGGCACACAGCCACCAGGCGTCCATGGGCTGCAAGACAGTCCCTGGGGAGAGGGACTGGGGCCCGGTCTCCTGAGCTGTGCAGCGAGGGCTCCTTGGAGCCTGAAGCCACAGCCGAGTGGAGAAGCATGGCTCAGCTTCCCCCAGGGCCGGCCACCCACACCCATTTGAGACCGCGCGTGCACCTGGCCCAGACGCAGCGTGTGGGATGCCCCGGGGGTGGGGAAGCTCAGCTCCGGAGAGCCTTGGGGCGAGGGAGAGCCAGCAGGAGGGGGCCGAGGCGCCACCGGCACTTCCTCCCTTTGCTGTCCAAAAATGGGTGCAGGAAAGGGGAGGGGCTGGGGGACAGCGGCAGGCCCCTGTCCTTTTGTAGCAGGGAAACCCGGGCATGCAGGGTCTGATCACAGGCCCCAAACCCCACCGGGTGGCGTGTCACTGCTCCATGCACTCCAGAGTCCTCTGGGTGGGGGTCGCGCCAGGGCCTGATAAAACTCACTCCTGCCACCCTCTGTGTCCCAGAGCAGCGGCTGGCAGTCTGGCAGGCCCTGGGGACACAGGCATCCACTGCGCGCCATTGGCATCAGGTGGGACGCCGCAGCCTGCAGCCCTTTGAACCATGAGGGTCTCTGCATGCTTCCTACCCACCTTCGCAAGAGCCCCAGCTACCGGGAGGGGGTGGAGACGCCCCTCCCTGGGAAAACAGGAGGCCGGGACATTGGGAATGCCCTACACTGTCCCAGGCGGCCCAGGAGAGGGGGATCTGACCCCAAATATCATATTGAGAGAGCCTGACAAGGAAACCCTCGGAGGCTGCTGGCCACAGCAGCTGTGGGGACAGGAGGGGCTGCCTCAGAGCTTCTCGGTGACCGGCCAGCTCACCACTCAGCCCAGCCCAGGCCCGGCCTACTGGGCCCCCTCAACGCGGTCCAGGAGCTCAGTCCCCTAGGTGCAAGATTTGGACCCCGAGAGGCGGCCAACAGCTCGAGCACCAAGACAGCCCTCCAGCTGGAGATGTCCCCGTCCCCAGGGACCCCTGCCCGGTCCCCAGGAGTGTCTGAGAAACCCCCTATGTCCTGCCTGCTATCTCCCAGGACATGATTTTTCTGCTCAGGTGGCTAGGAGATCCCAGCCCTGGGCGCCCTGGGTCTCCGCCCACGTGGGGCTGCCCTGGCCCTCTCTCGGCCCCTCCCTCCTGGGCAGGTGGCCATGATGCCCAGGCGGCGCACTGGGGACCTGGGCACCACCCCCAGGGCCCGGGGCCTCCCCGGCGAGGCCCGGCTTCTCGTCCCAGACGGCTGCGAGCGGCAGCCATGCACAGTGGCCAGCAGCCAGGGAGCTGATATACTCAGTATCAGCAATGGGATCAGCGCCCGGGTCAAATGACTTATTGTCGGGTAAACAGAACTCCCGCCCGGGACCTCGTGCTGGTCCTGACGGTGCGGACAGGGGCATTGAAAGATGACTCCCGGCGTGCAGCTCAGGAGGGTGGCAAGGGGACCGAGGGGACAAGTGTCTGTGCAGACAGGGAGGCGGACAGGTGGCAAAGGGGCCCAGGCGGAGGCCGTCGGTCGGAGCGTCTGTCTGCAGGTCCCACGTCCCTCCTGGGAACCGGCCTCTCATGGGCCGAGCTGCCGCCGCGTCCCCCAGCAAAGGTCCCCCACAAAGGCCCCCCTCTTGGAGTTCGACCTCTTTATCCTGAAACATCCCTGGGCAATGCAGGAGGCTTTGAGGGGACGCTGCCGAGCGGAAGTTCAAAAAGAAAAGGAGGAGGACGCAGACACGAAAGACATCAGATTCCAAGTGTTGGTTTTGAATCAAGTGCCTGGGCCAGCCTGCTGTGTCCTCAGGCCCAGTCGTCCTGCTGGACACAGGAGCAATCAGGGTCCCCACCGCCCCCCCAGGAGCAATGTTCACTCTCAGTCCAAGGAGACGTTGAATATAGCAAGGCTGAGGGTGGCTTAGGGGGAGCAGGAGACCCCTTCTCTCCCCCCAGCCTGGACAAAGTGCCCTCCCCGCTGTCAGGCCCACAAGGCAGCGGTTCGAGCAGTGTGCTCCATGGGGACACCATTGTGGACTAAGGGTGGCTGCTCGTCTGGCTTGTGCTGGGACAGGCGGCCGTGTCCGGTCCCTTCCTCTACCCAGGGGTCTGGCTCCCTGGCAGTGAGGGGCCCTTGCCTCCTGCTCTGCCGATTGGCCCTTGGCGGGCCCCCCCCGCGTGCAGAGTGGGATGCAGCGGTGAGCACAGCCACGGCAGTTCCCCGAACCCGCGAGTAGGCGCGGCACAGAGGGGCTGGCAGGGAGGGAGTCCCAGTGGCCATCACCCACAGCTGGCAGGTCTCTAGGCCGGGCACAGGTTCCAGGGCCCAGTCCAGCAGCGACCACTCCTCCCTAGAGCTGACCATGGTCCCTGCAGTGGGTCCTGCAGTGGGTCCCACAGTGGGTCCCACAGTGGGTCCCACAATGTCCACTAAAATTCATGTCTGCCTGGATGGCAGAGTGCATCTGTGTTTGGAAATAGGGTCTTTGGGGATGTGATTAGTTCAGACAAGGCCATGAGGGGCGACGGTGGACCCCAATCCAATGACTGGTGCCCTTCTAAGAAGTCCAGTGCACAGCCACACGGGGAGAAGCCATGTGCCGGTGGGGCAGAGGTCGGGGAGGCGGCATTTCTACAAGCCAGCACCACCAGGGACGCCGGTGGCCCCAGAAGCTGGAGGGTACCTGTCACGGATTCTCCCCCTGGCGCCCAGAGGGAGTCGGCCCCGCCCGCACCCAGATCTCAGACTTACAACCTCCGCAATTGTGACCATGAACGTGCGTTGTTTTACGCCATCCAGTGGGCGACACTCTGTTATGGCAGCCCCGAGACACCGACACCCCCAAGAGCTGTCACCTAGGCAGCCCGGTGCGAAGCCCATTCTGGAGGGGGCAGGGATGCATGGGGACACCATGAGGTCCCCCCTGCAGGGGGAGCGTCCCCTCCCTTTGTCTCCGAAGAAGAGCGCTGAGCCCAGCAGGATGGAGCCCACCCGCAGCTCCGCACCCGGGGGTGGTCTGATCCCACCCTGAGCCGGGGCCGCCTCAGGTCAGGGTCCCCTTCCCACCAGCCCTGCTCTGCGGCCTTGTCCCGGGCTGTGCACACGCAGGCGGGAAAGGTTCCCTGGGAGACGCTCCAGGCTTCAGAGAGAGGCTCCGGGCGTCAGGCGCCCACTTCAAGGCGAGCGTGTCCCTTCGCCCAGAACGTAAAGACAGGAGAGGCAGGACAGGAGCTGAGCCAGCTCTGGGTGGGGTGGCAGGGCACCCCTTCTGTCCAGCCTGTGCAGGGACTCCCCTTTCAGGGCTGGAGGCTTTTGGCAGCTAGGGTCTGGACAGGGGATGTGACATGGGTCCCTACCTAGAAGCTGGGGGTCTGGCACAGGCCCTCTCCTGGGGACAGTAGCACGTCCTCTGGGCACTGGCTGCCAGGCTGGGGCTGGCCTTCCGCGGGGTCTGCACCGGCAGAAAGGAGGTCAGGGGTCATGACAGGTTCAAGGGGACAGTTCTGTGGAGGGTTGAACCCCAAGGGCTGAGCACTGGGCGTCCCGGTGTGGCGTCCAGGGGTCCCGCCGGGCGCAGTGCCACTGGGGCAGCCGAGTGTGTGGAGCCAGGCCAGCGCCCTGGGAGTGGCACATGGGCACCAGCGGGGCTGTCAGGGTTCATCTTGGGTGAGGAGGACCCTGGACCCTTGCTGCAGGGAGTGCATGGATGAACGGCTGGACAGACAGACAGGTGGACGGGTGAGCTGCTGCATCTGGATCTCACCACCACGCCCCCCTCCATCCCTACCCACGGTGACTGTGAAGCACAAGTCAGAGGTGGTTTGGGGGTGTTATCAGAGTTTTGGGGAGTGATGGTGAGGGCTGGACGCAGGAGGATGTCAGATGATGACCCCAGAGCAGAGCGAACTGGACGGGTGGGCCAGCCCCACAAAGCAAGTCCCTTCCTTGGGGTTCCTAGTTTCCCCTGGGACCCCACTGTGGGAGTCCTGCCTGTACCCCCCTGTAGCGTGATTGGGGAGGAGGGACAGAGGTCCAGGGGCACTGTGACCCATCCTGTGCACACTAAGTCCAAGTCCAGTTCTCCGGCCACAGAGGCAACTGTCCAGGAGTGGCAGCTTCTGTGTCCTCGGTCCATTCGGGCTTCTGACCTGAGAGCCCCTCGAACGGCGGCTCCTCCTCTCCTGGTGCTCCCGGCCCCCAGCCAGGCCGCCCCTTTCCCTGGGAGAAGCGGTCCCCCGAGCATCCTGCACCCAGCCCAGCCTGTGTCCCCGCAGCCACACGGGGGGATGAGCAGTGTGTGGGGCCAGGAGAGCCGAGGCTCTCCGAGCTGAAAAGGCCCTTTGACAGCATTACATAAGCCGTTACATTGTTCACGCCGCGCCAGGGGCAGGGAGTGCTCGGGAAAAGCCAGCTTTGTTGATGAGGTTCTGGGTCAGTAGGGAGTGGAGGGAGCTGCTATTTCCGGGCTCAGGACCAAGGGCAGGCAGCCTGGAGCCTCGGGCCCTTGACCATGCCTTTGATGACATGCAGGTTCGGTTTCCCAGGGTGGGGAGAAGGAAGGGGTTCCCTGGCCTGGGGCTCGTGGGTGTCCACCAGGGCTGGGAGGGGGCCCCCCAGTCCACACAAGTCCCTCTTCCTCCATCGATCAGGCTTCCTGGCCCCCCTTAGGGTCCCAGGTTGGCAGGACGGTCTAGCCTCTGTCAGCTCAGAGGGCCGGTCATGCCCGAGGCTCTGGCCACATTACACAGGCCTGAAGGCCAAAACTTGGCCAACTGCCCACTCGCCGGTGGCAGCCTGGGCATCCTAATTTTCTCTGCATCCTCTCTAGCTGGGGTGGTCCTGGGGGTGGCAGGGAGCTCCTTGTCCCCACCCTCACGGCCTGCTGCCACCGAGCCCTGTGAGGACAGCCGCTCACAGAGAGGCTGTGACACCGCTGAGCTGTGAGAGCTGGGTCTGCGCTGAGTCCCATCTGAAAAGAGGATCGCAGTGTCTAATCCCTCCGCCCCAAGCGCCCACACACGGCGCTCCAGGGAGCTCACGGACACCATGGGATGGCCCCAGGTGATGCCTCAAGGGGTACCCAGAACCAGTTCAGGGGTCCATCCCGCTGGCCAGCAGGAGCCAGAGTCAAGTCATGGCAAATTCCCTGAGACTGGTGGCTGCCGGCAAGGACACGCTGCCCCCATGGCCCCTGCGAAGCCCCAGCACAGCTGCAGCCGGAAACGAAGAAGTTACCCGAAGCTCAGCCAGAAGGGAGAAAATCCAGAACACTACGAACACCCACTTTAAAAAAACGGAATTACCTGGGGTGGTGAGTCCTCAATGGCACGCAGGAGCATGCTGGATGGAAGAGGGAAGGTGGACGGACTGGGCGCTTGTGGCCTGACTGTGGGTGACCGGCGCTAGTCCCGTCAGAGGGCTGCGTCTGGGGCAAAAATGCTGTCCTGGTGGTCACAGAGCACCTGCCTGTGACTGCCAGGTCCTCCCAAGTCCTGGAGGACACTGGGCTGCAGGGGGGGCGCCCAGATGGCAAGGGCTCCCCTGCTGATGGACGCGGTGGCAGGGTGGGGGAGTCCAGGTCTGGGAGGGTCAGGGGAGGGGCCCCCCATGTGCACAAGGCCCCACCCAAAGGCCATGGGCTGTGGCAGGTGGGCCCAGGACCCGCGGTTGTTTCAAATCCTGTTTTTACAGGGAACGTGAGATTTATGGGCTCTCGGGGGAAGACAGTGATGTAACCAGAGTCAATCAACAGACCGTTTCCTCCGGGCGCCGAGCTCCAGGCAGCTTGGGGAGAGCAGCCTGCACAGTAAAGTGGGCCCCCCACACACTCCCAGCCTCACAGGGTCCCCGGCCAGCTCACACACACCCGCCCCCACACCAGCGCGCGCACACCAGGCAAATTCCCACGCGCATGTGTGCACACTCATACACACACCTGCACACTCACACAGGCACACATTCAAAACATGCACACACGTGCACAAAACATGCACACACAGGGCTGTGCACACTGCCACACGTGGTCAGGTACACATGTGTGCACACATGTGCATGCACATGCTCCATGCACACACACATGCACACACAAACACACAAACAGAGCCCATACCCGCTCAGGCCGGCCTGACTGCAGGCGCCTCGGTGGGGGCGGGTGCTTCCTCAGGTGTCCCTCGGCTTCCCCCACCCCACCCCCGCCCTCCTGACTTCCCGCGTTTTCCTCCTCTGTGGGAACCTCAGCTGCACTCTCGTCTGGGCTGCACCCACGGTGTGATGAGGACAAAGCCCCACGTCTGGCCTCCGTCTCCCTGGGAGCTGTGACCAAGTGCACCTGGGAGACCCACGCGTCTGCACACGGGAAGGCATGCAGGAGGCTCCCCTCTGAAGCACGGCCCGCTGCAGGGCCTGGCAGAGCTGAGGCCACAGGTGTGGCTCAGAAGCACTCCCTGTCACAGGTGGCCACGGCGGGGGGCAGGAGGCGGCTCTGAGTCACCTGGGTTGGGGCGCAGCCTCTGGAGGGATCCTTGGGGATCAAAGAACTTTGTCTTATCTTTGCCTCAGGAGGACCTTTGCTCGGGGGGAGGGAGGATGGCTTCAGGGGGCGTGACAGCGGGCTGCTCCCCCACCTCCCCCACCCCGAGGCCGGCTTCAGAAAGGCAGGTGCACGTTGCTGAGTCTCGCTCCCCTCCCCAGCCCGAACCCAGGCAGACAGACGCAGGCACAGCGCTCTGGCACGGCAGAGCCATGCCCCAGGAAACTGGCCTGCTCCCCGAGAACCAGCGTGTGGCCAGCCCCCAGGTTCCGGGCCCACGCTGCTCCAAGGCCCCGGTGGCAGCCCCGGCCCAGGCCTTCACAGGATTCTCCTCCCACCCAGACACCTCCGCACTCGAGTGTGGTGCACGCCCGTCCGCCTTGGAGTCGGGCCGAGCGCAGGGCGATGTATCGCATTCAAGTCCCCAGGGCCTCAGAGGGTCTGGTTCTCGGCACACAGCCTTTATTTTCTTGTGTTTTCCATTCACGTTTCCTTTTGTTTGGCCAGGGTGTGCAGGTGAGTACTGCGCTGCAGTATGAGATAACCAACAGTAGAGGGCGCAGGTGCACACTCACAGAGCTCTGCTCCAGGCAGAAAGGAAGCTGCCTCTCCAGAAGGTGCACCTGGCTGCTGTGGCAGCCAGCCCCAGGCCCCTCTCTCTCCACAGTCGCCTGCAGGCACTTCCGGGAGGCTGGAAGGCCCCCCAGTCTCACCTGGCTGCTCCTGCCAGGGCTTCCTGTGGGCGCAGGCAGAAAATGCCCCATCCCCGTGGGGAAGGCACCAGACGCTGTGGTGGATGCACGAGGACAGGGCTGCCAGTGTCCTGTGGGTGGGCTGGGGCAGCCAGGGAGGGAGGCACCTGGGCCTGGGGCCGGCAGAGCCTGGGTCTGCTCTGGCTTTGTGGGGAGCCGGCGTGGCCCCCGGGCATCACTTTCCCCAATGGGGCCCAGAGGCAGGAGATCAGAACAGCACTCGGAGTCCTCCCCGCCCTGCCCTGTCTGTCCCTGGAGCTGGGGGCCAGCCAGCAAGACAACGACCGCCCCTGCGTCCCCAGGCTGGAGGCGCTGCCCACACGCTGCCTGCCTGGCTCGAAGGCCTCTGACGTCCCCCATGGCTCTGTGAGACCCGCAGGGCAGCTCACAGCCATCCCCTAGTGGGATCTGCCCCCTGCCTCAAAGGCCACCACCCCCACACCTGAGAAGGCAGGACTGTTGGGAATCGATGGCCGAGCACGTCAGAAGAGAGCAGGGACCGGTGACCGGTAACATGTTCCTCAAATTCGGAGCCTCATTCCAGTTCCTGATGTCCCCGTGACTGGGCCGCCCGACTGAGCCCTCCTCAAAGCCGTCCTCCCGCAGCCCCTGTCGCTGCCGGGCAGCAGCGGGGACAGACTGGTGGCCTTGCAGCCGGTCCCCGTGGCCCCCGAATGCCACCCGAGAGCGCTGCCGCTTCCCCCAAAACTGTCGGAGCGGGACTCCATGGGGCGGAGTTCCCGGGTGTCACTTCAAACGTCACGCCACGTTTGCAGCCGTGTGTGGCATGAAGAATGCAAATGAATTAATTACAGAGCTCAGGGGCCTTTCCTTTCTGCTCCCAGCCGTGTTTTCCAGGAAAGCAGGGAGGGCGCTGGCAGCACACACCTCTCCCTCAGCGCTCCGATCGCTTTTCATTGTCCCAGGCCTCCCGAGAGCCAGGCGCACACCCTCCTCCGCCGCGGTCTGACAGCCTTAAGTATCTGGAGGACGCTCGGAATGTGTGGGTTTGCTTTCGTCACTTGGATTTGGAAATGCTGTTACCGACACCCTTCGACTACAGGGATATTCAAGGCCACGAGGGTCTGGATGGTGAGGGTGAGGCAAAGAATTCCAATGGAGAACAATTGATGTGTGTGTACACACACACACACCACACGTATCCACATACATACTACATGTCACACATATGATGCACATGCCATAGATATGTATACACACACGTATACTATATATTATATGTGTGATGTGTCGAAGCTCCCTTCCCCACATTTTCTGGCTTAAATTGTAGAGAAATAGGAAGAAAAAGTAAATGAGAACCAGATAATTTTCTTTAGAAAAGCAAACCCACACAACACGCGCATGTCCCGGGGACTTGCCCTGGCCAGAGGAGGCAGCAGGCGAACAGCCCGACAGCACGGAGAGGGCCGGGGCTTGGAAGACGCTCCCGGTGCAGTTATGAAGAGTCCTGTGCGTGTCTCCCCTTGTAATTGAATTTCACCGCATAATTTAAGAAAAGCCACACGAAAAAAAACTTGTAGTAAAAAACTGGGGTATAATTTTCTTCAATCAGCTCCGGCTCCTGACCGCAATTACCCCGAACCCTTTGCGAGCCTCGCTGCGATGCTCCGGGGACGGGCCTTGGAGCCGCCGTGGGTGGCGGCCTTTCATGTGCCTCTCAAACCCTCCTTTATTGTAAGGTTTCAAATTAGCGCTAGCAGCAATGAGCAAATTTGATAATTCGATCTCAAATTAGTTAATGTAATGTGCCAGTAACCACTAACTAGCGCATTACAAAGAGGAAAATGTATCTTTTTGGAGTTGGGATATAAAGTTAACCAGCCCGTCATTTTGCCATTGGAAACTTTTTTGGGTCTTTATTAAAAGGAAATAATCCTATAAGCAATGTGTGTCCCTAACAGCCTGGTGGTGTCCGGAGGAAGAGGCTGGGGTGCGTGGGCAAGCTCTGAGCCGAGCAGGCTCCTCCCAGTGGGCGGCCTGCACGGGGCTTCCCAGTGGCGGTGTCTGGAGGCCTAGAGGCGGGGTGGCCACAGGTCCCCGTGAAGGGCCAAGTGGCAGGAGGGGTCGTCCTCATGGAGGCCTTGCTATAGGGGCCGGTCAGACCTGGACAGCAGCAGGATGCTGTGGGGGGCCAATGGCACCCCGATCTGGAGACTCCCCACACCCCGCACCTCAATCCCAGGGTCCGTGTGCCCACGTCCACACCCTGCTTAGTAATGGAGTCACCGAGAAGCAGGACATCTAGAGACTATGTGTATCTGGCAGCCCATCCTCATCAGTTGGAGTCCCCCACAGGGTCAGTGTGGGTCTGGCTAGGGGTGTCCTTGTCATTCCATCTCATCCCTGTAACTCCCCAGGTAAGTGCCTAAAATGTCCCCTGGAAGGCCTGCTTATGTTACAAGAACAGGCAGCCAAGAAAACAAACATCTCTCGTACCAAATATTCCTCCTAACAGTCAGAGTGTCAAACCACAGGGAGCACGAGCCAAGCCTATTCCCTGCTCTCTGTGAACAAGCTCTGAAGTCTTGTGCCTATTTCTGAGTCATTGCAGAATCACTGCTTCCCGCTGTGCTGTATCCTGCTTCCGGTTACATTGTATCCCTGCTTCCTGATTTATTGTATCCCTGCTTCCTGTTACATTGTATCTCTGCTTCCCACTACATTGTATCCCTGCTCCCCCACCCCCGCTACACTGTAGCCCTGCTCCCCGCTACACTGTATCCCTGCTTCCTGCCACACTATCAACCCGCAAGTTCCTCACCTTCCTGTTTCTCGCCCAGTACTTGGTGTAATTACTGGCATTTAATAGGCACCCACTTTTCTCTGGAAGCTGAACATGTGTGCAATTAGGACCCGAGGGACCTGGAGCTCTTACTTTTGAAGAGTCTCCTTTGGAACACAAGGCCAGCCGCCCGAAGCCCCACAGTGCGGCATAAGCCGTCAGTAAAGCAGAGAGAGGGCTGGAAAGACTTTCCAAAGCTCCACTGTGGCCCTGAACTTGCTACTTTAATCAGAGCTGAAAGGTCCCTCCCTGCCCCCACGTGCCCTCCATCAGTGACAGAGGACTCCTGACTGAGAAGGTTTAAAAGCAACAGGAGACGCTCTTTATCTGTGTGGCCCGAGCCCATTTAGCGAGGGAGAGAGCCCTAGCCCCGTCCCACTGAAAGCCACGGCTTGTTTTCTCATCTGATGGATGAAAGGAATTTGGAAGCCTGATACTGTCCCCCGAGATGTCATTCAAATCCTCAGATACCTTCTCTAGGCAGGGCCACCGCCACTGGACGCATCTCCGCCCCCCCCTCCACTCATCCCACCCTCACCTCAGAGCCGCTCTAATCAATAGAAACCAGAGTGACCTGGCAGGGGGCGGGCGGGGGCGAATGCCCGATTGGTAGGCCAGGGAAGTAAAAACATGATTAGAGGTGAAGTCGCTGGGGGTGCTCTAAATTGGAGCCCTTTGAAACCAGCCTGGGCAGATCGGCTTTCCTTCATGGGGGGTGGGAGGGGGTGTTTCTTGTCAGCCTTCATGCAAAGGAAAAAGATGAAAAATGCAAAAGACAAAGCCTGCAGCCCTCCTCCTCGGGCTGAGGGGACAGCCTCAGTGTTCTCTTGGCTCATTAAAGAAAGTAGAGCAAAGAACAACAACTTGTTAAGTGTTTCCTCTTAAAAAGAACAAAGAGAAAGCCGCGGGTCTTAATGGTTCTCATTGATGGCTTATAAATGCGCCCATGTCCTTCAGCGAGAAGCTCCAGTCCTCCTTGGTTTTACTCCAAACTCCCCTTCGCCACAACACCCCCCACCCCCCATAATAATTCAAGCAAACTTTAAAATCTATAGATGCAGCATTCCTGGGTGATGGATTTGCCCCTCTTCCTGAAATCCGAATATAAATCCCAGCCTTCTGCAGAGTAACCCTGGCAGCTTGATTTATTTGGGCTGCTGCAGGGCTGCCCTGTAGACTTTCAAAAACTTGAAGAGGCAAAGAATGCAGGGAGAGGGAGGGAGGGCGGGAGGGAGGGAGGGAGGGAGGGAGGGAAGAAGCAGGGAGAGAGGGAGAGAGGGAGAAAGGGAGAGCGAACAGCAAGTTGTCTGTGGCTGGTTGGGGTTCCCACCTCCTGCCTGAGCCTTGGCCTCCACAGAGGGGGCTTTCCCAGAGCGGGGGTGGGGGATTGGGGGGGCAGGGGGGCGGCAGGCGGGTCTGTGTTCAGAGCAACCCCGTGCACGCAGTCAATCCATCTTCCCCCGGATATCGCTAATCTGCACATTTCTCTTCTTGTGTGATGTGACCATCGCTTTATCATAAATGGGCTATGAAGACATTTGGAGCTGCTACTGTTGTAATCTATCCAAGATGAATCGGGGCGCAGGCTGAAATAAACTCCCCGTTTCCTGTCCCATCTGTCTGCCAGACTGCCGGGCAGGTCGGGGGCATCCTCCCTCCAGGCTGGTAATTGCAAAAAACGGAGCAACTGAACCCGAACCAGAAGATCAAAGAGCTCAGGAGAAGGAGGGGGGGTTCTGAGAACAAACTGGCTACGGGGGGGTGGGGGGTGATCAGGGGAAAAACAACAACACGACCCCAACTACCACTCATTAACAGTGTCCTGGGGGGAGGGGAGCTGGCAGATGAGCCCCATGCTGGGAGGGATCCCAGGCCTGGTGGCAGGGGCCATCCAGACCCCTCTCTGTCCTGGTCCTGCCACTCTCTGGACCTCCAGGCCCTTTCCTGGTTATCCAATCAGCCCACCGTGCAAGCCGGTCCTCCGGCTCTGTGGACAGGGTCTCTCTGTCCCTCGGTCTCTGTCCCTCTCAGCTAACCTGGAAAGTCTTGTGAACAGCGGAGCTGAGAAGAGACAGGACGAGTGTTGTCGAGTGGCCAAGCCCACACCAACCATAGTCAAGACACACTGTCCCCTGTCCCCAAAAGCCCTTCCTCTCCCTCTACATAGAGCATCCTTGTTGCTCTCCAGAGGACCCTAGCACCCACAGCCTCTGGGGCCACCCAGGACCCAGGAGTTTTTTCTTTACTTGTGACAGTGAGTGGCTGGGTCTGTCATGACCCCCTGCCCCTGTGGGCAGGCAGACCTGTCACTGGGGGTGGGCCACCCGCCTCTGAATCGGCTGTCGATGGACCGTATTTCCGGGGGTGGGGGTCCTGCACCCAGTGGCTCATGAGTACATTTCATATTCCAGTGGACGAAACGACAGACCCGGAGATGTTCCCCACCGGGGGCAATAAATCGCAGCCGGGAGTGCTAACAGCACTCACATTTTCTCCTAGTAATTCTTCCTGTTTTCGGAGCGCTGGGCCAGCTCCAGGTCCCGTTCGACAAGGCTTCCTGCTGGAGGGCCGGCCCCTCGGCGGCCATCCAGCCACAACTGCCAGCTAATACCTTCACACATTCGCAGATCCCGGGCTCGGGGCGGGAGGGGTGTGCACTTGGCCCAGGGTCTGCGGAGGACAGCCCAGGGAAGCTGCTCCTGCCCTGGGGGGCCTCAGCCTCTGGGACCCTAGGCAGGGCAAGGGGGGCAGCTGGTCCTGCTGACTTTGGAAAAACGTTCCCCGTTTCTGTTGAGATTTTTCTGTCCAGCTCCCTCTCACCTGGACACTGCTGGGTGGTGGGGGGCTGGGGCAGCAGAGCTGCTGGATGCCTCGTTTTACCCACTAACAGTCCCCTGCCCTTTCCCTGCCCGACCAGCCGGGGATGTGTAAAAGTTCACGAGCAGCCAGACTCTCTCCTCACACGGGTTCCCAGTGACTTCAGCTCGGGCACGCTGGCTCGGGACTTGGGTGACGCCTGGCCTTCAGGGTGATGAGGGTGCAGCTCTGGGAGAGCGGGGAGATGGCACACAGCCTTCTTGACTGGTGCCCTCGCCCCGCGGTCTGAGCTCCGTGGGCAGAAGGCCACGGGCGAGGTGGCGGAAACCACATCCTCTCCATCGCCGACGCATGGGATGGGCATTCCTGCAGCGGCGCTCCACGTCGCACGTGTGTGGGCTCACTGAGGGGTCCCCGCGTGGCCCCGCCCCCTGCACACGTGGCCCCGCCCCCCCCACACGCAGCCTTGACGGGAGAGCCCAGGTCCTCCTGGAAGCTGGTCAGCTGATGAACTCGGACAGTGTGTGTTCTAAGGGGCACGCCCGAGGTGCATGTCACGTGTGTGTGGGCACACACGTGCTCGCACCGGTTTTGCAAGCCTTTCTCCAGGTATGTCAGGGTCACACGTGTTCAAAACCCAGGCGCACTTTTCAGAAGTTATTTCTGGAAGAATGTTGACTCTCATAACAGCAATAAAAGGAAAAGACTGCCTCGGCCAACATAAATGTCTCATTGGAACATGCCTGGAAAGCACTGGAATATTTGTGTAAGTTTGAAATTCCAGCCTCCGCGGTGGCGTGGCTTGGCAGTTGGTGAGCCATGCGAAGGATGGAGGGTCTGGTTCTGAAGGCCCCTCACCGAGCTTGTCCGCCTCGTGGCCCCGAGCTGCTGGCCTTGGGCTCAGGGACGGACCACACAGCTGTCCACCAGTGAAGCAACCTGATGTCACACACAGCCAGCCCGGGGATGCGGGGCTCTCTGGGCAAGGCCAGCAGGGTGGTGGCCTGCTCCAGGACAAGCTTCAGAGCAGGGTGGGCAGCAGGCTTGTGGCCTGTGGGGCCCCAGGGTCTTTGTCTAATCAGTACACACGCCGTCTAATCCGTGACGCACCGGCCTCTCCCACCCTGGCTGGGCCTCCGGCCCCAGAACCGCTCCTGCTCCAGGTCCCAGCCCGGAGCTTGGGTTCTGGCACAGCATGAGTGCCAGGGTGAGCAGAGAGGCCCCGAGGAAGGTGAGGACGCAGATGGCGGAAATGTCACCTCGAGCACCTAAGACAGTGTCTGTTTCACTCATCACTAACTAACGGGGGGCTCGACTGTCCTTGGTCACAGGAGAGGGGACAGGGAGTCAGGCCAGAGACAAGGGCGTTGCTCTGGGGATAACCACACCATGAGGGGAGGCTGCAGGCCGTCTCCGGGGCCTAACCATCGCTGCCCAGGAGCCACCCTGTGGATCTGGGGTCACCAGGGACAGGGCAGAGGGGACGGTGCAGATGGCCAGGGGAGGCCAGAACATCTGCCTTCTGGTTCTGTGGGACAGGCAGGAACCCTGAGACCTGCAGGCTTCTGGGAGAGCCGTGGGTCCCCAGCTTCCCTGGCTAGGAAGGGGATGGGACTGGGACCCTTCACCTGCGTGACAGGCCAGCTCGTGCTGCCCTTCGGGTCTGACAGACCTGGCCTGCAGTTCTCACCCCTCCCAGCTGAGAATCTAGGCAAACTTTGGAGCCCCTCTGTGCCTCAGTTTACCACCATTTAGAAGGCCAGGGTGGGGGTAAACGGAGACCAGTCTGTACCATGCTGGACCCTGCTCCTCGCCTGTAAGTGTCCCCTGGGGGTGTTTCTTCTGACTCCCCGAGACCTGCCAGCGGGCCTGGAAAGTGCCCAGAGCCAGGCTCGAGCCTCAGGGCGACAGGCACAGTGAGGCGTGCGGCGGTCCCATTGGAGGGGCGGGTTTCCAGACAATCTGGGGGAAAATAGAGAATCTCTCTCTGGACTTGGCGGCTCCTGCCTGTTTCCAGAGGGGAAAGAAGGGGAGCAAGAGGACGCGGGCGTGCCGAGCCTGTTCGGGGCGATGGCCGAGGGGTGCCCCCGTCCTCGGCCGAACACTGCGGCGATTGTTGGAAGCGGGTCTGGTTTGCATTAGCGGAAGTGAGGGCCGGGCACGGCCCCGGCCTGCGAGTTAACCCCTTCCCCGCTGCGCTGCCCTTGCCCGCCCCCACGGGCATCCTCCCGAGGACTGCCTGCACCCCCAACCACACTGCCTGCCCGCACTCCCGCATGCGTGTGCACAGATACACCCATGTGTGCACGTGCGGGGACACGCCTCCTCCAAGACCTCTGATCTCAGGCTCTACAAAGAGCTGCCTAAACGCTGGAAGGCCCAGAAAGCGTGGAGCAGAGGCGAGGAGGCTGCAGGAGTCTGAGACGCAGGTGGGGTCATGACCCCCGCTCACGCCGGGGTGAGGAGGGCTTGCTGGCTGGGCTTGAGGAGGAGAGGCGGCCGTGGGCATGGGAACCAAGTGACCCGACTGCTTTGCGGCTCTGTGCCTGGACAGCCTGACCTCCTCGAGGCCGGGCCTGGCCGGAGCCCCACCACCGCTCAGACGCTTCTGGGCCTGTGATGGCGGAAATGGGGCCACCACTCCAGCAGACTGACGTTACCTTAACACATCCCAGGAGGTGTGTGGCTCGGGTCTGGGGTCGGCGTGTGTGACGGGCTGGGGGGACCTGGTTCTGGGGCCACATCTGAGCAGGCTGTGTGTAAATCACTATCTCAATGAGCCTGCCCTGGTGCTGTGACTGAGGGGACACCCACGTGATGCCCATTTCACAGATGAGGGAGCTGAGGCACAGAGCGTGGGACTGGTCCCAGCACCCTGAGTCAGTGGCCAGGGCACCTGCTTGAAGTCTCAGACCGACTTGGGCCTGTGAAGGCCCCTGTACCCTGGCCTTGCATTTCACAACGTGTGGCCCCTTCCGTGTGGCCCCTTCCGTGTGGCCAGTGGCCAAGGGAAACCCCATGCAGTACACCTGTGTGCACACACCTGGTGAGGTTGGGGTCCAGGAGACCTCGGGCCAGGGGCCAGGCTTGCCCCCAAACCCTGTGTGGATCCCGGGGCCGGGTGAGGAGGCCACTTCCAGACCGAACTCATTGTCACCCTGCCCAGGGGCTGAGGACCACGCCACAGCCCCTTGTGGTCCCTGCGAGGACACTGCAGGATGCCGCTGAGGCACATTACTCTGTGGAAGAAACTGAGGCACAGGGGTCTGAGAGCACCGCCAGGGCCCCACAGCCCGGACGTGGCAGGGCGGGCAGAGGAGCCAGCTCCGGCGGGAGCTGGTGTACAGCCGACCCTCGCTAGGCAGTGTGGGCTGAGCACACTTCTTTGCCAGAGTTGCAAGAAGAGATGACACAGCCCACCCGGGGTTGGGCCAGGTGCTGCTTTCTGAGAAACCAGGTGCTGGGGCACCCGTTGCAACCCCAAGAAGGGGGCAAGATGACCTGTGCCACCAAGGTGAGTCCCAGCTGGATGGGGGAGGGGAGCGGGGAATCACCTGCCTTAACACGCATTCCCTAGGGAGTGGCTAGACCTGCAGGTGGAGGGCGGACCAGGGACCCCACAGCCCCCACGAGAGCCACTCGTGGATGCTGCTGGCCTGTCAGGTGACCGGCTGTCCTGGGCTGCAGGGACAGAGGGTTTTCCTGGGATACGGGGTTCTCAGGGGTAGAAACTCGACAGGCCCGGGCAAACCAGGATAGTCAGTCACCCTACTGAGGCTACTCATGGCGGTGTGTCATCTGGGCAAGAGGGGGGTCACTGCCCAACACAGGACCCCAAGACAGGGTACCCAGGACCCGAGGGGAGCAGGGATCCAATAGGTGACGCCAGAGCCCTGGAGGCTTTGCAGGTGACCCCGCCCTCGGAGGGCACCTGGCGGAACTCAGAGCAGGGACCAGGGTACTCGGCCAAGCAGTGCCAATTTCATTGCCCAAACCACACATTTTAACTGGTCGAGTTGTATGTTC
Source organism: Tonatia bakeri (assembly GCA_004024845.1). Lineage (NCBI taxonomy): Eukaryota > Metazoa > Chordata > Mammalia > Chiroptera > Phyllostomidae > Tonatia > Tonatia bakeri. Next base: position 27,363 of record PVIA01009274.1, read on the forward strand.
CGTGTGGGACTCATCTCTCTGTGAAGCCGTTTCTAAGACGTAATTCTCATGCAGTGCAAATGTGTTTTAGCTTTCAGATTTCTATGGAACACTCAAAACCTCTGTAAACCATCCAGGCCTGTGGCCAGGGAAGACCTGCCTGGGGAGTTGTCATGGTGACAATGAGCATGTGTTGCCATGTGGCCGTGCCCAGGTGTGGCAAGAGCTCAGCCTCCCAGAGCCCGTCAGCGCCTGTGCCAGGCCGGGCCTCGGGGTCCTCCAGGGAGAAGCAGTGGCCGTCTTTCAAGCACTCCTCTCTCTCCCTCAAGAATCTCCAGCTCGTGTCCTGTTTCCCATCCTTCTTCATGAGGAGCATTGCCATGTGGCGGTCACCGTGCCTCAGTCATTCTGTACTGTGACAGCAAGCTGCCCCACTCCGGTGGCCCTGGCAGGCTCTGGCCCCAGTGTGTGTGCAGCCAGGGCTGGCCCTGCTCCCACCAGGGCCTGAAGGCTGGGCACCCTCGGTCTCCTGACTTGCGGGAGACACAGGCCTGGGAAAGGCAGGCCGGCGAGAAGTGTGAGAACCTTGGGGGAAACCAGCTCCGAGCTGGGCCTTTCCTGGAGGGGAAGGGGCGCTGCACCAAGGGCACCTCGCCCCGGGCCCCCGACACTTTCCACCGTTCTCAACAACTTGTGCATCTGCACGTGAACTTGAACTTGAACTTGAATGGGGGTGGGCACAGGCAGGCTAGGGGCACGGTGTTAAGTTGACAACTGAAGAAGACGTGGGGAAAGCAAAACCCAGGCTGCACATGTGTCTGGCTGCCCCGAAAGGTTGTCTCCTCCCAGCTCGGGTCTCAGCCATGTCCTGAGTTCTGCACAGACGAGGCATGTGTGTGATGTGGTCCCAGATCATGTGTGAGGGCCATGGAGCCGGGCCTGCAACCTGCCACTGAGTCCCCTCCCTGCCCTTGACCGCGCTCTGCCCAGCCTGCCCGCTCTGGCCCCGGGGTGTGGAGGCTGTTCCTCTGTCCTCACAATGGGCCACGCCAAAGGGTGGCACTGACGGATGCACTTCAGCCCAAACCACTGCCCGCCCATCAGAGGCCATGGCCAGGTGAGCGCAGGGATAGGGGAGAAAAAGGAAACTCCACGCCCAGCGAAGAACGTGGCCAGGAGGTAGCCACCAAGTGGGCCGTGGTTTTAGAAAAGCAGAACCCCCAGAGGCAGAATCCCCAGAAGTGGAACCCTTAGAGGCAGAACCCCCAGAGAGAGACAGGACCGGCCCATCCTCCCAGGCCGCTGGCACTAGTCTCCCCGGGGACCCAGCCCCCTGCCCTGCTCACCAGCAGACCCCTGCTCACACCAAGAGCTGTGCATGCAGCCCCAGCAGCCCCTCTGCTGCACTTCGCTGTCTGTGGGACCCTCTCCCTGGGGCCCCTGAGAGTGACAATAGGTGTGCCCACACAAAAGGCCCGGACTGCATGACCGCTGCCTGGCCCCCAGGCGGCCTCCCTTGCTGGCACCGTCTGGATGGCAGCATCTGTGATCAGTGTCGACTCCCCACCATGACACGGGCTGGAGCCCTTCTCAACCGCCCATCCTGCGGGGGCGAAGGTAGACTGTCCCGCTTCGGCCACGCCACAGGCGTGGGGACCACAGCGGTGGCCTCTGTGCTCTGAGGCCACTCCCTGCCCTCTGGAGAGAGTGCCAGGCCTGTGGGGCCGCTGGAGAGGGAAGGGGACAGCGAGCATTTGCTGGTGCCCCCAGACCTGCTCCCTGGGTCTCTGGCTCACTCAGGCCACCCCGATGGCCCCCAGGAGATCACCCTGGAGGGGCTGCAGGTAATGGCCCCTCTCCCACCCCTTGCTGGGCGTGTCAGCCGAGGCCACTGGCTCTGCGGTGCACGGGGGACATACAAGGCATCCTTTGTCTGCACACGTGGGGTGGGCCCTTGTCCGGGACTGCCAATTCGGTTTCCGTGGAGTAAGACAAGTCAGGGAACATTCTGTGGAAAACCGTTTTCTTCCCTCCACTGCTTCTGAGGCAGCGTCGCTCACAGAGAGAAGCCACAAGTCTGGTCCCTGCCAGGCCCCTGCCTCCCTGTCCCCAAGCACCTGGAAGTGGGTCTCCTCTTGGTCTCCCCGGGGCTTCCCAGACACACCCATCAGAATCGTGCCCCACACCCTGAGACGCTACAAATAGGCAGCGGCGAGGGCCTGGAGGACACGGGGAGGCCGGTACCTGTGGGGAAGTGCCACGGTGCTGCTGGGTGCCGGCGGCAGCCGACCGTCCTCTGAAAGGCCCACAGTCGCCACATGACCCAGAAAGTCCACACCCAGGTGCACGCCCGAGAAAAATGGAAACTCGGGCTTGCACAGACATTTGCACATGCACATGCAGGTGAGTGGAAATCCACACAGTGGGATGGTATTCGCCACCACAAGGCACGGAGCCGCTACCATGTAGCTGACGCTCAGAAATGCTGCGACCAGTGACAGAAGCCAGACACAAAAACGGTCAGGTGCCACGTGACCCGATCCAGAAGGGTCCGGAACAGGCCAGTCCTCAGAGGCGGAAAGTGGAGTGGGGGTGTCCAGGGAATGGGGAGAGGCTGCGAGGGCCCAGGGTTTCTTTGGGGAGAGGAGAATGTTCTAAGATTTCACAGGGGTGGTGATGGTTGCCCTACCCTGTGGTTCAAAACCACCGAGTTGTACACGTCAGAAGGGCCAAGTTCACGGCCGTGAATTACACCTCAATGAAACCAACCCCTCCCTCTGCATGCGTCTTCTTGGTAAGGCCGACGTACACACCCAGACGTGTCTCTGCTCACGCCATGGGCCCCCAGTCCCAGATCCCAAGTGTGTGGACTCAGCTGCTTGCTGGAAAGTACCTGTCAGCCCTGAAACCTGACTGCAGCTCGTTCCCAGCCATTCCGAACACGTTCCCAGTGGGGCGGGGTCAGACCGTCCGTCACGCCCCCTTCCCTGTCAAGGGGAGGAGCCATGCTCCTCTTTCTCCGCCCCCCCGAGGGGAGGGGCCACACTCTGCCTTTTGGTTGCCGCTTTGGGACTGTGGTCCAGTGTCCCTAGTGCCCCATTTTCGCACGTTTGTGGTTTTCGCACGTTTGTGGTTTTCGCACGTTTGTGGTTTTCGCTGTGATTTCTGTCTCAAGTGGCCCCGAACTAGTGCTGGCACACCCTCCTCGGAAGTCATCCTCCCGGCTCACAGAATCGCGAGGCGCTAAGTCTCTGTTTACGGCCCCTTGCGCTGCCTCCCCACCGAGGCTGGCACACACTGTCCGTCCTCCTGAAGCCAGCGTCCGGTTCTAAGTGGGTGCCCGAGCATTTGTCAGGGGATTGTGTGGATTCATCCTGTTTTTCAGGGGGCTGTACCAGGAAGTGGGACAGCTGCCTCCAGGGCAATAGGAGAAAAACGGGGATCCCCATCCCTGCATGTGGGGGACGACATGTCAGCAGAGCATCAGGCAAGAACCTTAAAACTGCCCGGAGCCCGTGAAGAGCGCCCAGAACTGCCTGGAAGATGGATGCCTCTCCAGGACCACGCAGGTGCTGTGTGGACGGAGGTTTAAGGGAGGAAGTCCAGGACTGAGCAGCCAGTTGGGACTGTGGTTTGAGGATAGCTCGTCATCCTGTGGACAGTTCCGAGGCTGGGATGGAAGCAAAGCTGCCTGGCTTGGGAGCCCCCTCCCCTCCCCACGTTTCTATCTTGACCTGGGGACGGGCGCCAGCTGTGCGGCTTTCCTGTGGGGGGCGGTCGGTGGCCACAGTCCAGTCCCCCAGCCCTCTGCGCGGTGGCGGCCGCAGGAGAGGCAGGAACTTCCCCATCACGCAGGGCTGCAGGGTGGTGTCATCAGCCCACAGGATTTGGGAAGGATATGGAGAAAAAAGAGCCCAGTGCCCAGAAACCCAGACTAAACAAAGCCTGTGGTGGACGAGCTGCGGTGGGGGGGCCTCGGGCAGGGACAGTGCGGAGGGAGCGGGGGCGGTGTGGCTCCTCGGTTACCAGCGGGCAGCGCCTGGCCCCCGGGGAGGTGACAGTGAAGGGGCCCTTTGTTCTCGGACACACGTGCACAGTCACCTTTAATGAGAATGGGGGCTGCACACCTGCATCAAAGGACCCATCTTCCCTTCCCCCCCGGGGGGGATGCTCCCAGGGTCGGGCAGGCGGGCACCGGGGGCCAGCAAGGGATCAAGATGAGAGTGTCACCTTAGTGAGCTTGTCACAGGAAGCGCAGAGGGACAGGCAATGCAGAGAGTCTGAGGGACCCGTTCAGCCCTCTCCCAGCCACCACCAGACTAGCCTGCCTTCATGTGAGGAGGGGAAGCTGAGGCCAGAAGGGGTCAAGCCCGAAACCCAGCCGTCTTGCCCACTGTGTCTCTGTCCTGGGCACCATCCTGTAACTGTCTTACCCACAGCAGCCTGGCCTCCCCTCCCACGTGCGGGGTCACCAGGCCTCCTGAGCCAGCAGCTCGGGAGTGCATGGGGTTTCTGGTAGGGTGGCTTTTCAAAGGCCAGTCTGGTTCCCACTGGCAGGAGAGCATCTCAGATGTGCCCAGCGACTCTGGGTTATGGGGGTGAACCTGTCATGGGGTTTTCCTGGGGTGGGATGACACCTCGGCCATGGGACCTGACACTGCCCCGCACACTCCTGAGCCTGTGGTTCGTAAAACAGGTGGGCTGGCTCTGTCTGTGAGAAAGTACACATTCTTTTTAACAGCGACCACACTTGAGCAGGAATCGCTGGCCTGCTGGAGACGGGGCCCTGGCCTGGCAGCTGTGATTCGTCTTGGCTGTGGCTCTTGCTGTCCCGTGGGCTTTTCTTGCAGGACTATAAGCTCACAGTCTTCGTTAACTTGGAACTGAGCAGGGGCTCGGGCACAGGGGACAGCTGTTCTGCCAAGGTGAGGTGGGGGGTTCTTTCCCTCCAGCCTCCTTGCCGATCTGTACTCTGCAGAGTGCTGGGGGGAGAAGCTGCCCAGAAGGGGAACGAGGGGACACATGGGGGCCCCAGGTGGGTAGATGCCCCTGACGGGAAGGGATGTGCTCACTGACATCAGAGCAGGGGCCTGGGAGCTGACCAGGGTTTTGCTGGTCCTGTGAGGGGGACCTGAAAGCCTCTGGGGCCCTGTCCACCCTGCAGGCATGCTGGGTGAGGAGACCTGGGGGAGCACAGCCACATCTGGTCAGAGAGGAAGCCCAGCAGGGAGTGGAGAGAGGCGTCTGACAGGCCACTTGCCTCCTCCACAGGGAAGAAGGCCCTTGGAGGCCTCGTGGAGGCAGTCAGGGGAGCACAGCCCCCCATCCTGGGTCACCCCCGTGCCGTGGTACCTCTGAGCCGGGCTCCGAGGGAACTGTGCTTCACCTATGTGCCTGTATCCATCACACCTGCCACCTCCCCGGGTGGCCCAGGAGGGTCACCCGGTCCCCAGGGAAGCAGGGAAACGGCCCCGCCGGAGCTCCTGTACAGCAGCCAGAAACCCAGACCCCACAATGGTGCACACACACACAAACACCACCACACATGTGTATGCAGTGCACACACTGTGCACACATGCATACACAAATGCATGTGAAAGCTCACACACACACACCCGCACCCACCAAAACGTGCACATGTGTGCACACAAATGCGTGTGTGCTCACGTGCACACTCACACATCTGCACACTCATGCGTGCACACACTCAGGCCTGTCCCTATGGACTCACATTGACACATGTGCACAGTTGTTCTCATGCACACACACGTGCTCACACATTTTGAGTTCCCACCAGAGGCCGCGCTGTGGGCGGGGCCCGTCAGGGGCTCAGCCCCCGCAGGTGCAATGTTCCTGGGAGGCAGCGAGGAGCCCACTAGAGACGGAGCCGCGGCAGTGCTGGCGCCCCCCTCCCAGCCAGCGCCAAGCGTCCCGCACAAACAGCCGCGCAGGATTCTTCCATAAATCCCGTTCAACAGGCTCTTAGCCATGAAATACCCTGCTATTAGCCGAGACAGCCACTTACTCCAAACAAATGCTCTTCGCGAGCCCATCCCGCACGCACGCCCCCACGGTCCCCGGGCACGGCCCCGGCACTTCAATCTCTCTGTTTACGGAACAATCACGGAATCCTATTTAACCGCGCGGCCGAGTCCGCGCCTCTGATGAGTTGGCATTCCAACTTTGCCCCCGGCGATCGGCTCCTTCCCATTACTGCCTTGTCCTGCTCTGCAGACAGATGGGTTGCCACTCAGACAGCCTCTTCCAGCCTGCCCCCATCAAACCAGCGTGCACAGCCATTTTCTGAGGGCTCGTTCCTACAGTGGTGGGCACAGGGATGGGGATGTGTCAGTGTGGGTCCTGATCACCGTGACTTCATCTGCAGACGCTGGGTGCTATGACCAGGGAACCCCCAGGCTGCCTGGCTGTGTGGTGACTCCTCTGAGGGGCCCCCCTGCACAAGCCTCTCTGGTCTGACGGCTCAGTTCCGGTGTCGCCGGTCATTCGCCCCACTGCCTCTGGGCTGCGGCCACATGCCTGGCACGAGGGTGGAGTATGGGTCTGTAGGGCAGGACCTGGTCCCCGCCCCTGAGGGGCCAGCGGTCCCTGAGAGGCCCCAACATAGACATACCCCCTCGTCCCAGTGACTGACACCATCAGTCAAAGACAGAGGCACTCGGGCTGTGCCCAGGTCCAGCTCATGCACCCACTGAGCGCCGCTTCTGGGGGCAACTCAAGTGAGGTGAGCTGGCAAACCTCACACTTCCTCCTGTGTCGGCCTCCTGCTGCCAAAAGTCCACCAGGGCTGCCCTGAACACCCCTGGGGACCATAACCTCACGGCCCAGCGTGGGACTGGCGACCAGCAGCCAGAGCAGGAGGAGGACAGTGTCCTGGCACTGCACTGAGCCCAGCTCCCGGCTCCTAGGGGCCACAGCCCTGTGGAGAGCCTGGCAGCGTGCCCACACCACCTGGCCTGGTCTGTCTTAGGGGAGCGGGAAGCTTGTTTACCCTCCCTCTCCCCTTCCTGACACCCCAAGTTCTTATCTGCCCCCAGACAGCGCGGTCAAGGGCGAAGGTGCCATGAGTGCTACCGGCTGAAAGCGCTCCTTTCAACACTCGGAGCTGCAGATAGCGGGGCGGCCGGGGCGGGTGTGACCCACTCAAGTGCTGTTATCTTTCTGTGTCCCCTGTGTCTCTGCCGGCGGGGACACTGCAGGCTGGGGTGGAGGATCAAAGACCCCTGGACCAGCTGGACACTCCTTGGATGCACAGGGGCTAAAAATGAACGGGTTTGGAAGGCTATGAGCCTCCCGCCATGTTATCACCTCCGCTCTCGCGTCTGGCCTCAGGGTAATAATGCGAGTGTTGAGTAACGGGCCGGTGGCCCGGCCGAGGGAGATTCCTGCCGGCCTGTCATTGGACAGAAAAGCGGTTGGTGTTGTCCCCTCAATCACCCATCATGTGCGGGAGGTTGCAAGCACGACCTTGAAAGGCAAGCGTCCTGCCAGGGCCTCCTCGGCCCAAGGGCTTTGGCCTCTAAACCGGCCTTTCTGAGCTGATCCGGTGCCTTCACCTGGGCTCCCGCCAGCGTGTCCGACCCAGGGCCACCTGGGAGGTGCCAGCCCCGTGGGGGCCCCTGTGCCCACGGCAGTGGGGGGCAGGCCCAGGAGGGGCCCTGGGAGCTTCCTGCATGGATACCAAGCAGTGGGAGGCCCCTGTGGCCTTCCCACAGAGAACCCGGAAAACAGGAGTGGACTCGTCCTCTGGGTCCAACCCAATGGGGCTCGGCCAGGAACTGTGCCCCCTGCAGGCTTGCTCCTGCTGCACCCTGGCTCCCGCTCAGCAGGGCTGGCTTGGCCTGAGAATCTGCATTGCCAGCAAGGCCCAGGGGATGCTGAGCACAGCAGCCTTGACCTGTTGTCACACACGGTACCAAGTTGGGACGTATTCCATGCGGGCGCTGACTCGAGTGGCAGGCAGCACGTGGCAGTGGAGGCTCCACCCCACACTGGCCCGGGGGTCGATGTACCTGAAGAGAGGGTCCCAGGGGAGGCCTGTGGGCCTGGGGCTGGCCCTCAGGTGCTCTGGCTGCTGGCACAGTCTCTCGGTGCAGGCCACTGGCTGGGGACCTTCCCAGGGACAGGTGCCCTTGTGCTGGCTGTTTCAACCAAGGCTCTGGGGGGCAGGCTCCCGGCAGGACCAGCTCAGGGTGACCCCAGGCCTGTCTGGGGCTCCCCTCGCCTGCAGTTGGCCCTTTCGTGGGACTGTGACTGCTGGGGCGATTCCACCCAGCATCCTTCACTCCAGGACACTGTCGTCGCTGCCCGTAAACGAGGCCGTAGGTCCCCCTCATCCATGACTTCTGACTCTCACAGTCGTGAAACCACGCCCCGCCCCAGGAGGGCCCGGCAGTGGTGGTGGCCGGCAGGTTACTGGGACCTTCCTCGAGCACCTCGAGCCCCAGCTGAGCACGGAGACGGCCTCTCCCAGGTCCCAGGAGTCAGGAGGCCAGGCCACACCGAGCCCCGGAGGACAGTTAATAAGACCCCTGATGAATGATGGGGATGGATTTCCGCACCACTAATTTCCGTAACCATCGCCCTTTGACAGACGGCTCGGGGCCCCTGCGCTCCGGCCCTGCCCAGACAGAGCTGCATTATGTGGCCAAGTTCAGGCTGTGTATCCTGTTTCAGGGACCGAATAGAGCCTGTCCTGGAAAATTCTGCAATATTTTTGAGGTCTATGGTCCCTGTCTTGGGTTTCTTCCTCTGTTGCAAGTCCTCTTGGAGCCCAATTCTTTTCTGCGACAGTGGGACTGAGCTCCTGGTGGGGACTGTGTCCCAGGTGGGACAGGGCTCTCGGTGGGGACGGGGCTCCATTCAGCCAGCACTGAGTTGCCTTGGGCCCAGGGTTTGTCAGTGGAAGGGACAGCATTTTGGGAAAGCTGTGGGAGCCACACACCTTCATTGGTGACAGTGGCCCAGGGCTGTCCTGAGCAGGGTCCCCGTCTCCATCATGAGAGGAGCTGCCAGACTCAGTCGGGTCTGGGTCTCAAAACAGTGTGAAGGGCTGGAGGGAGGACAACAGCCACAGCCACCATGGGGATGCTGGGGTTCTGGCCTCTCCATGCCTCAGTTTCTCCTCGGGGACAGGAGGGGCCGAGAGCCCTCCCTCGAGGGCCGTGGTGAGGACGAAGGCACTGGTACACCTAGGGTTCAGAGCTGTGTGGGGCAGGCAGGTGTCATCTTTTATGTGTTTGCCCACATTTTCTACCCCTACGGGCCAGAGTACTGTCCTCGTGGGGGCCCTGGCAGGAGTCCCAGCGTCCTGGTTAGTCATGTCCACACATGGGCTGTGGGCACTGGGACAGGCTTCCTGCGCATCCAGCCCCCCACCCTGGAGCAGCCTGAGCCCCGCTGGGGGCAGGGAGCAAGTCCAGACGGCCCCATGGAGAGACAGTGTGGGGCTGGGGCTCAGGTTGCAGGTGGGCCCACGCCCCTGTGAATCTGTGAACAGGCATCTCTTCCCCATCTGCATGGCTGGGGCACAGGGTCGGCCACTTTACCTGCCTCTCAGCCCGTGTCCCATCTTACAGACGCGTAAAATGAGGCTGGGGTCTGAGAGGCTGAACCAGGGCCCCCAGACTGGAGGATGAGGGCTCCAAGGGGGCCTGCTGGCTTGCAGAACCCTCAGCTGTCCCCTCACTCCCCTACACCCCCCACAGCACTCAGGATGCCATGTGCTCAGCGCTTACCCCGGGATCCTCGGGCAAGGTGTCCCGAGCCAGGAGCTAATGGCATTCAGGCAGCTGGCCAGCTCAGCGCCCTGCCCAAGGCCCTACAACAGGGTGGCCTTGGGGACCACATTCCAGCTCCCCCCCATGAGCCTCTCCTGCTTTCAGAACCTCTAAAACCTCAAGAATCCCAAATGTGCTGGACTTAGGCCAAGTGTGGAAGAGAGTGGCCGCACTCCCTCCTGAGGGGTTGGCTGAGATGGCACATCCTGGGCCCTGCACACCCTCCTGGACCTGCCCTTCCCCAGGGCACGTGCCTGGGGGTGCCGGGCTGGCCCTGGCCCCTGAAGAAAGAGCCCCCCTCTGGGCCCAGGCCCTGGGGACCCCCTCACCCACCAGCCAAGGCCCCAGTCACTAAACTCCCTGCAGTGTCATCAGAAGGAGCAGTTGAGTGGCAAGGTGACCCCGTCCAGCCTCTGCCTCTGGCTGAACCTCTGGCGCTGCCCCTGCCGGCTCACCTGATGGTTCCAGCTCAGCCCCCACCCATCAGCTTCCCCAGAGGGACCCTGGGGTTCAGGAAGCAGATTGGGGCGCCCAGGAGGTGGGCTTTCCCTGCCCACCTGGGGAGGCGCACTGACTTCCAGAAGCCAGGGGGGCAGGGGGAGCAGAACAAGGCTCAGGGAGGGGTCCCGGCTATGCCCTGCCCCCAAGCCCTGGGCCAGGATGTGTGTCCAGGGACTGGCCCCTGCCCCCCAGGTCTCTGCCCCCTCTGCCCAAGGGCTGGGCTGGGGCAGCAGGTCACAGGTCAGCCCTGGGCGGCCATGACCCCCAGATGCTGGAAAGTCTGTCCTGCTCTTCGTGAGCCTGAGACCGCTGGCTCTGGGAACTCGGCCGCCGCAGTGCCACACTGGGCTCCTGGGACCTGCCAGGCAGCCTGGCTTCGAGGCCCAGCCCCTCCTGCTCACCTAGCGTGGGGCTGAGCGCCCACACCCGTGCCTCTGCTCCCCCTCTGGCTGGGCCTCAGGGAGATAAGGGTCCAGCACCCAGAAGTCCGCCAACACAAAGCAGCACAGGCGGCCAGCGTGGGAAGCGCTGACGTCAGAGGAGCTGGGGGTCTGGAGGGGCACTGTCCCCAGACCCTGTGGGCCCCGGGACTGAAGCAGTGCCACTCTGGCAGGACGGTGACCCACTCGCTCCCCTCCACCAGCCCAGAGCAGCCAGGACGCTGATCAGGAGGACAAAGGAGCACAGCCCAGGTGGATGGGCATGACACCCATCTCTGGAACATTCTGGAAGGCTTGTGTGTCCCCCAACCCTGGGTTTCCTCCATGATGGGACACAGCCAGGCCTGGGGGGTGGATGGGGTGAGGTGGCGCCCCCCAAAGGAGGGTCCCCTTGAACCACAGACACTGCCGCTTTATCGACACGTGCTCCGTCACCCATGAGGCTGGGAGTGTTTCTGGCGTCCGTCCGCTTGATTCAATTACAGGCCCACATGAGGGGCGCTCCCTGCAGGGCTGGGCTCACGCTCCAGCGACCGCCGCTGGGGCCCTGGGCGGGGAGCACCGACGCGTTCCTTCAGAACCCTGTAATTGACTTTTTAAAAAATGACATTAGCATTTAAATGGTCCCGTCGTTATGAGGGTGAAGGGTCACTGGGATATGATCAATGTATTGAGCTCCTCAAATGTTCTCTGATATTTATTTCGGCTGTGTCACGCCGCAGGGCTTGGCGCGCACGCCTTTGATTAGGCTCCGGAGTCCGCCTGCGACGGGGCCTCCCCCCACCCTGGGGACGTGCACCTGCCTCTGCAGCCATGGGCGGCGCCCCTTCCGCTGGGTCTGCAGGGGCACCTGCCCCAGACCATGAGCCCGAGGTCACGGCCCTGGCTTGGGGGGCTGTGACCACCTCCGAGGCTGGCATCGGGGTGTGGGTGGGGCGGGGGTCCAGGCATGTGTGTGTGTCCTGTCCCTGTGGCTGGACACCTCCCCACGCCAGGGGCCAGCACCAGAGAGCAAGGACACTGCTGTCGGAGCTCATGAACAGGGACGAGACTCCAGCTGCACCAGGCTGCTTTGTGGGCTGGGAGTGTTTTGCAGAATTACAGGGATCAGGTGAAAATGTAAAATGACCTAAAAAAGAGCCTGCAGAACAATGGGGTGCAGGTGGGAGGGGGAGCGGCTTTCCCAGCGACACCTGGAGAGGGAATGAGAATGCCCAGGTGGCCAGTTGGAGGGGAGAGGTGCTGGTCCTCTCAGGGCTGGTGACAGAGGAGCGGGGACTAGAGCCAGATGGCACCCCACCCCAGCTCCTGAGGGTGCCCAGTGGGCTCTGAAAACCTCACCATGGCCCCCGGGAGACGTTCCCACTGGAAATAAGAGCATCTCAGCAGGACTGCTCACCAGGGCTGGCCCAGAATGCGGGGGCACGTGCAGGGCCACCTGACTCCCTCCTGCACTGTCTGAGGCACCCTGGCACACCCTGGGCACCCAAGGACTGGGCTGGCTAGAAGAACCTGCCTGTGTCTACCTTCTAAAGCTCTAGATCCACCCAGGCCCACACCACATGGGAGCTCACAGCTGGGGGAGGGGTCAGCACAGTGAGATGCAGGTGGCCCTTGGGCACGTGAGCCCGAAAGCACCCTGTAGCTCTGCAGACTGGCCAGGCACACGCTGGGGCCCTCTGCCCCTCCAGGCTCCGTGGCCCTGGCTCACGTGAGCTCTGTGGCTCCCTGGATGGAAAGCCCTTTTGAGGGGCCGCTCCCAGGCCCAGTGGCCCAGACTGCCATGCCCCCGCCTGGCCCAGGACAAGCCCCCACCGACGTCCTGTCGAGGAGCCGTAGGTCTGTCCCCAGGTGGTGTGTCCGCGCAGACACAGCGTTCCCTGCCCAGACCCGCGGGGCCTGGAACAAGATGCTTCTCCTGAAGGCTCCACACGGGGGCAAGAGACGCCCACGCCCACAAATTGTGGGTTCGAACCTGCACTTCACAACAAGGGCGCACAGTGGGCGTGCACCTCCCACGGAGGCTCCGCCCCCACATCCCCACGGCTGTGGCTGCGTGGGCACTCTGCAAGAGAACCACCGAGCCTGTGAACTGAGCCAGCCGGCAGCACTGGCCTCATGGACCTGGCAGTGTCTCCGGGGCCGCCGGAAACCCGGCTGTCTGGAGGGGTGGGGTGCCACTGTCACCCAGGGCCTCCTCTGCCTTGGCCTGAGGCGGGCGGCAACTGCAGTTTGGAAACGAGGCTGGGGCCACAAGGGGCCAGCACCGCAGAGCCTGTGGGACAGCATCCCAACGTCCTGGGGAGCTGGAGCCTCCATGAGTCTCCCCGGGACCCCACCCAGAATTTCAGGACCAGTCTGTTGTCCCCAGCAGGGCCAGGGGGATTGCTACCTTGATGCTTCCCTCCCACCCCGTCCTGCTAGGGAAGGACCTTGAGCCATCCGCCCTCGGGAGGTGCAGTCCGTGTGAGCCCTGCTGGCCAACGGCCTCGCCCTCGGGGCCCAGCGCTGCCCACTCGGCTCATCCACCCGAGACCCACATGGGGGCGGGCATCCGCTCTCCTGGCCCGGAACCAGACAGATGCTCCGGGGCATAACTGTCCCTCAGCCACTCACCAGAGCCGCAAACACACTGTCTCAGAGGGAAAAAAATCACACATCTGTCTCCAGGTGGAAAACAAACATGTGAGAAACCAAAAAATAACCCGACAACCAAATAAATGGCAAACACAAAGCCAGACCCTCCGGGAAGAATCTGAATGCTCATGGAACAAGGCGTCTGGACACAGAGGGGCAGCTGTGAGCGCGGCGAGGTTTTCTCCCCACGCCGGGCCACGGGCGGGGAGCCTCAGGACATGGCTGTGCAGCGGGTCTCTGCCCGCTCCACCCCTGGCTATGGTGCCACCGGGAGAGTCCGGGGACCTGCCGGGCTCCAGAGCACCACGCGGAGACCGTGCACAGAAAGGCCTGCCCCAAGAGGGCATGCCCCGTCTCTGGGGTTCTGGAACTTCCTGAAATGCTTTTGCTCCTGACAGAACTCCCAACCACGGGGAGCACAAACTTGTCACTGGGGCCACATCGTCGATCGTTCTGCTCCAAAAACTGAGTGACTGGGGGCCGTTGAAATGCTTATAAAATATACGTCAAGGACCACGCGGCTCCCGAGAAAGCCGGCCCGGGGCAGGGAGCACCTAATGTTTTACTTCAAGGGCCCCTGAAGGCAGACCGCATCTGTGGAGACCGAGGGGTGGGTGCCGGCTACTCCGCAGGGAAGGCGTCCCAGACCAGGCGATAGAGGGCGCCTGCGTCCCAGCTTCCGGGCGCCGGGTGGCAGCCCAGCCCGCAAGCGGCGGGAGGCCAGCATTCCAGCCGCTTGGGTCCCCAGGGGCCACTGGCCGCCTGCAACAGGACTCAAAGCCAGCAGCCAGGCCCTGCCAGCTTCTGGTCTTGAGACACAGCTGTGTCTGCCCAGCAGGGGGCCGGTGTCACACCCAGTGCGGCCCCTCAGAACTCAGGGGGCTTGTCTCCCACTGCCTCCTCCAGCATTCCTTGCCCCACCCCCTTTCCCCACCGGAGCCAAAGGGGGGCGGACAGGCAGCCGTGCCCCGGCCACATGCCTCCGAAACGCAGGGTGTGGCCGACGCCCTCACTCGGGTCTTCTGGGGGTAGTGGGGTTGCTGGGAGCTGACATCTCAACCCGGCACCTCCAACTTCAGGGCACCCCACCCTGAGGCCTCCCAAAGATTAGCAAAGGTGTCCCCACATGGGCCATGTGTCCCCTCCCCAGGAAGAAACGCACATTCACCGAGAGTTATACAGGCAGCAACAAAGCCAGGGATGGAGCTGCCCCACCCAGCACACGGGGGCAACTTGCTTCGGGGGCACAGGATTTCGGACACCAGACAGGGGCCCGGGTGACCTCAGTGACCTGGGCCATTCCCAAGCTTCGCAGACACCCAGTTATAAGACGCTCCCCTGTCTCATTAGGCAGCTGTCCTCACTGTGGGCAGAAGGCACTGGTACCCTCAGCATGGTGCTTCTGGGGAGGCAGGGCTTCCCACAGCAGGACCCCGGTGGGGGGCAGGCCTGCCGGGCACCCCAGGCTCCGGGAGGCAGCCAGTCAATGGGCCTGAGCTTCAGAGCGGGGTGCAAGGTCTCTGGGTCCAGGACACGTGGGGGCTGAGCCAGAAGCCCAGAGCCCCTGCCTGGCTCATGGACGGCCCGAGCTGCCCAGCCAGCGGGGCCAGCCTGCGTTTCCAGGGCGAGTGCCAGAGCCTGGCACTCACTGGCCTTTCCGTGGAGACGTGTGCCTGCCAGAGCCAGCCCGAGCACATTCCTCTTCGAGAACATGCTGAGAACTCACGGATCAGGCCTGTTTACGAGCAAGAGAGTGTGGCCAAGCTGGACACCAGTTTCAGAGGCTTTGCCTTTGAGAGGCTGACGCACTTCCTTGGTCGAGGGCAGAGCCGGCCTCTCCACCAGGGGCTGGATGGGGACCTGCGGGATGCATGGCACGCCGTAGGAAATGGCCCTCCACGTGGGTGCAGCTGTCTGGTCACCTGTGAGGGACTCTGGCCACACAGAAGGCATGAGACGCACACATGGCCCGGCGGGAGCCTGGGTGTGCACCCCTGAGGGGTCTCCGGGACCCTGGGAAACGTTCGGCTACCAGAACCTGCCCTGGGCACCTCGTTCTCTTGGTGCCCTCGTCCCCCAGCTCCCCAGTGCCATGCCTCACTGGGAAGACGCCTGCCCAGCGTCACAACAGGCTCGGCCACATACCACAAAGCCCACGGACACATCACTAGGTCACGGGGGGGGGCCCGCCCACGCCTTGGGCCCCACCTAGGGTTTGTAGCTGACTTGGCAGCAGCCAGATTCACCTCCAGCTATACTAGCTGGTGGCTGATCCCTCCTCCTGGGGACAGTGCCCACAGGTGGGTCAGGTCCTCAGGTGGAGGCCGGCGGGGAGCCCACAGGACACAGGACAAAATTCATAGTTAGAACGCCTGGGTCCTCGCCGCATTGTTCCCCCGACCAAAGGCCTGGCCTGGGCCCAGGGCTCTGTGTCACCGGTTCACTCGATCCCCCTGGCAGCCCCCCTAGCCAGGCCCCCTGCTCTGCCCCCCGAGGCCCCTCGGCCTCCGGAGCCAGGGTTGGGGAAGCAACCGCCTCTGGTGGTGATTCGAGCCAATCCTTCTAACTCTCCTCACTCTTCCTGACCGACTCCTCCAGTCTCCTGCATCCCCCAGCGGATCCTCTGCCAGTCCCTGTGCACCCGGTCTACGTGCCGAGGATGCCAGGCCTCATTTGCTGCTCAGAGAGCCACCCCTGAGCCGGTGGGTGGCAGCCCACCAGGACAGGGGCTTCCCTTGCATTGGTCTTTATTTTTCTAAAAGCTGAGCACCTGTTTTCAGAGGTCAGGGAAGGTTTCAGCAGCCGCCAGTGCATATTTCTGGAAGCCACGGCCCTTGGCGAGGCTTCCCCAGCCACTCACAGCCTGGGAGTGGGGGGATGATGGGGCCCCTAGGACCTCACATGGACACTCCCGACGTGGGGCTGGACGTGGATGGCAGGGGGGGCTGGGGAGACCGAGAGAGAAAGCCCTGCGTCTGTCTGTCTGTCTGTGAGAGCGCAGCCTGGGCGGATCTGCCTACGGGAGTGGGGTGGGAAGCACTGGGAGGTGAGTAGCTCCCCTCCAGGCCTTCACCCACCACCGCCGACCAGTGTCCGGAGCGAAGCGTGAGAACAGGTTGGGCTGCAGGGAGCAGTCCCTGTGGGGAGGTGAGTGCAAGGGGTGGAGGCCACTGTGTTCACGCTGCGCTCTGGAGTGAGGCGAGGATGCGTGTGGATGCACAGCCCTTGCACACGTGTGTACCAGGAACACCTGCACGCCCGCCTGAGCACGGGCACGCCTAGGCATGCCTGGTGCCATGCACGGGGCTCCTGCCGACGGTGGGAGTGCCTCTCCCCGGGGTCCATGAGTCTGTCTCTGACTCTGCAGAGGATTCACGGTAATTTTGATTTTCTCGTTTACGCCATCTCGTTTTTTCCTATTTCACAAAGAGCAAACCTTCTGACCCTGACGGGAAGACAAACCCGCTTTTCTCTGAGCCACCTGGAACTCTAGGGCCCTGTGCTCATGGGGCTCTGCCTGTCTGGGGACGGGAGGGAGAGCGAGTGCTCCGTCCAGGCTGGGCGGGGGCAGTGGGCGAGAGGGGCTGCCTGCGGCGTCTTCTTCGTGACATCGCTCAGGGGACACACCGGGCACAGGCTGGCGTCCCTGTCCTCTTCTCTGGCGGCCCTCATGCCCAACCTGGGCTCTGGGGTGTTCCCCGGGCTCCTGGGTGGGCTTCCCTCCATGGGCGCCCAGGAAGGGGGCAAAGGCCCGCATCATCCTGCCCTCCCTCCTGTCCCCAGCTCCTGCCCTTGGTGGGTCCTTCCCTCTGTGTCCCCAGCCCTGCTGCAGGACCTGCCTTCCCCTGCTGCCCACTCTGAGCACAGCCACCTCCTCCCGCACCCAGTTCCCTTCCTCCCGGAGGCTCATGTGGGTGTCTTCCCCTCCAACTGGTGAGAGACAGGGCCCCGGAGGAAAGGTGGGTCTGACCAGGCAGCTCAGAGGGAACCATGCCTGGAGCCAGGCGTGTGAGCATGGGGGGTGGACCAGGGCTTGCCGGCCATCCGTGGCCTGTGCGGCCTGTGGACAGCCATGGCCGCCCGGCCCCGAAAGCCCTGACCTCCTTCACTCCTCTCTCGTTAGGACCTGACGAGACCCAGTCCCCCTGGTCCCGCCGTGTCCAAGGCCTGGCCTCATGCCACCCTCATCCCTGCTCCATCTGCTTTGCCCCTCAGGTCCAGGCCGGCTGTAGGTGCTCCGTCCTTCCTGGCTGACCAGAGGGGCTGTGCGGCCCCTGGTGACCGTCTACCCTTCGGTAAGGGGAGGTCCCCATGGAGCCCCCAATTCTCAGCACCCTGAACTGCTCTGGCCACCACCCGGGTGGATTCCACACCCGCTCTGTGCAAAGGCGGGGCAGAGAGACTGCAGGTGGGCTGGCCCCAGGACCCCCAGGGCGGCTCGCGGTGGATGATAAGAGACAGGAAGCACACTGTGCCCGTGACCCGGGGGAAGGACACACAGCCACAGCTCCAGTGCTGGCCAGGATGCCCTGGGGGGCGGGGGGGCTGGCGAGGCGACTGGGGCGGGATTGAAGAGTGACTTTCCCTGGACTTGGAGAGAGGGCGGGGCCATGGGGAGAGGGCCCGCCTGGCTGGTTTGTGCTGGAGGCTCTCTGTCCCCTCCGGGCTCCGTTTCCAGACTGCTGGAGGTTTTCTGGGTTCAGCACCATCTCAGAAAACTCGCCACCAGGCCATCAGTCTGTCAATGGCAACTGCAAACGCTCTCGGATGTCCATTTTCTCTGGGTCGTCGGGGTCACCAGGAATGCGACCTGAAGGGCAGGCCTCGAGTAGAGATGCCCCTGGCCACTCCCCACAGGCTCCATCGCCTGGTGGCCCGTGACCCCAGGGTTTGAGGCCAGTGTTTCACACCCAGCAGGGGCGTGTCCGGCCCACAGCTCTCGCCGGGGTTCAGGCTTCACATGGACGCATGGACAGGGGGCCCTAGCTCCCAGGCTGCCGCGGCCGTGAAAGGCAGGCCATGGGGGGATGGGACAGTCTCAACTGTGGCAGCTATTTGGTCCCCCACAGGTCACCCAAACAACCTTAGGCTTACAGTGCTGGTCCGAGCGGGCAGGACCAGGCCATCCTGGGGAGGGCCCTGTTTGGGAGATGTCAGTCGGGGTCAAGGAGACCCCCACAGGGAGTTCTCTCCGCCTCGGGCAGGGAGAGCTGAGAACCAGGCAACCACCACGGGCAGGGAGAGCTGGCTGCTCGGGGCGGAGGGGTGTTGGGGCAGGGCCGACCTGCTGCGGCCGCCCAGAGTGAGGTCCCTAGAGCTGCTCCGATTGCTGCAGTGGCTGCTCCTACACAGTGTCCAGGGTCCCAGCACTTGTGGTGTCAGGAGCACACGAGTGTGAGTGTGCACACCTATGTGGCGCCCATGCATGTGCAGGGCTGTGCTGTCATGACCTTGGTTGTGTCTGGGGTCGACGCCCATCATACCCGGGCATGAGCATTGGGCTGTCAGCACCGGCGCTGCTCCCAGGCCATGTTCTGGGAGCATCAGCAGAACCAGCTCACCAACCCTGCACGCAGGGAGGCGGGGCAGACCCAGCGGGGGCCTTCCTTCACGGGTCCTTCCTCCCTCTCTGCAGACGCTGGAGCCCGGTGCTGTGGAGACACCTCAGGGAATGTGCTCGGTCTGTCAAGAGGGACCCAGGCCGCCGCGTCCCTATGGTCCAGACGGCCTTCCTGGCCACCATGCCTGCTGGCCCCCCAGCTGCCCTCAGCAGTGGGTGTCAGTGTGTCCACGGTGCTTGGTGGCATCCAGGTGGTGCCCGGATGGAGACCTGGTCCCACTCCCTGCAGGGTCCAATGGCAGGCAGACTCAGCCCTGTGCCCCACGCCACACCGGCTGGGACGGCCCCTCCCCAAGCCTCATCTGGGCCTGGTTCCTGTCTGTCTGCTGGTCATCACGCAGTGACCACAGGCAGCAGGTGACGAATGGCTGGTGTCAAGTCCTGTCATGCCAACGGGTCCTGGGGGACATGCGAGAGGCTCTCAAAAGAGCTTTATTACCAACCTGTGGCTGCAGTGGTGATCCATCACACTGGCCGGGATGGCAAACACTGGAGACAAGGGGCAGACACCGGCCTCAGGGCCACAGGTCAGTGGCAGGCGGGCCGAGGGAGGCCCAGGAGAGGGTGGCATGTTGAATGCCAGCCTTGACCATGACCCAGGCCCCTCAGGGTCCACGCTGTTGTCCATGGCCAGGAGGGCCTCGGAGGAGCTGGCAGGGCCCCCCGGGCTGGCGCCCGCTCAGGGAGAAGTGGGAGGCTGGTCTCACTCGGCAAAAGCTTTGTCCGCAGCCCTGGAGCAGGCACGGGGACGGGCTGGGCTGTGTCACCAGCCCCCGAGGAGGCTCTGCGGCCCTCTGTGGGCAGGGGCTGGAGGTGGCCCACACTGCTGCTGTCCAGGCCAGGATGAATCAGACCTTTCTTGGGGAGGCGTCTCCCACACAAGGACGCTTTAGTCAGACATAATTGCGAGGAAAAATAAACCTGCCTTAACAGAAAACAGCTTTCCAGTTGGATTTTCTCTCCCCGAAGCCTTTTCAACTCCAGGTTTTGGCGCGTCCTGGCTGTGGGTAATTGTCAACACGGTGCCGCGTCCAGAGACCAAAGCCCCAGAACGGAAATGGCACCCGCAGTGTGAGAGGGACCCGGGACGTGGCCCCGCAGGCACGCGTGTGTGCATCCGCCTGCCGAGGGCGCCGCCTGACCGTGGGCAGAAGGAACTTTGTCTTGGCTGCGGCGCAGATGGCTCAGGACCGCATCACAGGCCCTGGCCCTGAGCATGGCGCACGGCAGGCCTCGCCGGGAGCGGCCACAACTGGGACTCTGGTGGTGTAGGGCTCCCCCAGGCCAGGTCAGGCCCTTCCTGCCCTCCTGGCTCTGCCTCCCAGTTCTTGTTTGCACCCCCTGGCCCCCAGAAAGGTCACCCAGAGTGCGGGAGGGAGGCCCTTTGTGGTCCTAACAGTTGCCTTTGTCAAGGGGACCTGACAGAGCCCCCGAGGGAATTGGAAAGGCGGCAAGATGGGTGACGTGGAGCCCACGGTGTCAGAGGTACACCCCCAGCAACATGTTGGATGGCCACTGATCAGTGACCAGCACCCCTGGACAGGCCCAGCCAGACCCTCCCTCTCCCCCTGTTTCTGTCTCTCCCGGTGCCCTGCTAAAGCCCGTGGCAGTGAGTGGGGGCGGGAGACCTGCAACAGGCCACTGTGAGGAGGGGCGCGGTGGGTCCCCGGGCCGAACGTGGGACAGACGCCCGGCACTTTGTCATCGCCAACGTCCCTCCCGTCCTCCATCTGCAGGAACTCGTTACAAGGTCTGTCAAGCCGCTGGCTGACGGGATGCTGTTCCTCACTTGGCTGGGTTCTGGAACATGCATGCTCATTTGCCAGGCGAAATTAATGAGAAAAGAAAGACTTAAACGAGATAGTAATTTATGACTTCCACGGGGCCGGCCTCCCGTTCCCCACACGTCTCGGCGCATCCGCTCGCAATAATGCTCTGTCTGGGGAGGATGAGACGGGGGTCACCCTCTGCCCGGCCTGGCCGCGAGCCTGGATGCGGGGGCCCGCTCTGTCGCCTGCACCCGGGGCTCCGGGGCCCCCAGCGCTCAGAACACCCCTCTCCCATCGCAAGCCCAGTGGGGCCTGTGGATGGCGTCTGCCTCACGGCCGCCTTCCTGTGGCCCCAGGCCCCAGGCCCTGCCATGCCTCTCTCGCCACACTGCCCTTGCCGCCACCAACGCCCCCGGCCCCCCAAATACAAAGGAGGAGAATGCCATGGAAAAGCCAGCAACTCGGCAGCAAAATCAACCTTTCCTAATGGCGACCAAACTTGCTGAGTGTCAGCGCCCCTCTTTGTGCCGAGCGTCGGCGATAATCATGCAGCTCGGAGACAAGGCCTCGCTGCGGCGGGAGCGGCGTGACGGGGCCGGGAAGGCAGGTGTTACTGTAATTAGCTATTGTTTGACTATCAAAAGTCAGGGCTGATTAAAGCCACTAAGCACAAGTGCGCGATTTTATTTCAAAGAATATTATGAACTGCACGCTGGGCCCTTTCAGACGGGCCTTCCTTCCGCGGCGGCTAAGAGCCCGTGCCAGCGGTAATCAAACGGGAAATCTGCATAAACCTTCAGTCTCTAATTCAAGCGGAGGCCTTTCATTAGAAATATGTTACTTTATGAAATCTGGTCGCCAGCAAGGGGAGAAAAATGTGACTTCTTAAGAAAAGTGAATGGCACCTCTTTAGTGATTAACCCCAGATTAATGCAGGGCCCCACTGCTCGGCCCGAGTCCGTTTTATCGCTAATTCATTTAGGTACCATTTCGCCTGCACTCGATGCAAGTTACCTGCCAGGGCGTCAGGTTTTGGCAAGCGAGGCTAGCCATTACAGCCAAGCCCCAGGGACACTTTTCATTAAAGAAGCTTTGAAAAGTGTCTGGTATTAGTCTTTTTCCCCCCCTTCCTCTTCCTTTTTAGGGACCTTCCATTTAATGTGTGCAATTAGTTAAAAATTTGGGTCCTAATTCATTAATCGGAGATTGATGTGTTTCACGTCCTTTTTTGCTTCTGCACACGGAGTCCATGGTAAGGAGCCGGGCTTGGGACCTACACCCACACCAGTGCCCACGCACACACGCCCATGCACACACACGACACGCAGGCACACCCCCCCACACTCACATACACAGGACCCGAGGGCATCAAGAATAGAGTCACAGCAGACGTGGGAGGGGGGCATCCACTCACCACCACTCCCCAAAGGCCCCTTCCACCACAGAGCACAAGCTGTTCCTTCCACGGGGACACGTCACAAGGCCACTGCCCCAGGGTCACAGGAGAAGGACAGGCCGTGTTCCTCACCCTTGGGGGTCCCGAGGCAGGGAGGGTGCTGTGCCCACTCACTGTGTTCCAGACCTGGGTGGCCGGCCCCCACGCCCGTGTTAAGGTACAGCCCACTGGGCCCCTCTCAGAGACCCGGGAGCTTTGAGGGACGGGCAGCCCCCCACCAGCCCCCGGGGCCGGCCCCAGTGGGATGGAGGAGGGACCACCCAGCCTGTGCGAGCCCAGGAGAGCCCAGCACTGTGTTCTGTGTCCTGAGGACGACCTTGGAGCCCGTGTCACCCGACTCAGCTGCCACCGGCACAACAGAGCCTGCGACGCGTGGACGGAGACCCTCCTTCCTGCTCCCGGGCTGGCCCGGCAGACACAGGTGACATCAGGGTCCTGGCCCAGGGACAGCTTGGTCCTCTCCTCGTTCTCCCGGAGTGAGGCAGAGCCAGGTGCCCCTGGGCGTGGGCACCAGCCTACTCTGCATGAGCCCCTTCGAGCAGAAGTCTCCCCACCGCCCCCGGGGCCCTGTGCCCCGACCCGGCAGCCAGCTGCCCCTGAGAGAGCACAGCCACCAGCAGGTGCCTTGGGGCTGGGAGGGTGTCGCCCTGGGCGGGAGCCACCACGGGCCTCATCGGCCCGGGTGGGAGCCTGCATGCCGGCTGCAGACTGCGGGGACGCCAGCTCAGAAGTCCATCTTCCCTACCAGCAGGCCTGGGCCTCGTCCGGCCTGGCCCAGCAGCGGGACCTTAGTGCCCACAGCCTCTTGCAGACTTGACTTGAGAGTGACTTCTTTACCCCTTAAAGGCCATTCTCTGTGGGGAGGGACCCCGGAGGCTCTGCAGGGTACAGAAGAGTCCTCCCTGAGTGGCCGAGCGGCCAGCATGGGGTCTCCCTTTTCTGAGAGACTACAGGGTCCTGGCGGGGGGCCTGGGGCCTCTCACTGGGGCTCCGTGTAGTTGGAGGGAGTGGCCTCAGTGATCTGGCGGCTCCTCCCTCTCGAGTACCGGGCACGAGAGGCCCGGGCCTTCCGTCTTTCGTCCGGACTTCCGCACGGGCCCGATGCCCTGCTGCACGTGGCCCTCAGGAGTTAGGAGGGATTCGCTCCCCCAGCCTCGCCATCCCCTATGGCTGGGAGAAGAGAGTGGGCACCGGGCCTGTCCACCCAGACCCTCCACCCACTGCCCCCCCTGCTCTGCGGGTCCGGGGACCCTGGAGGCTCCCTGTGGCCACGGCCAGCGGCTGTCATCATGAGCCTTCAGAAGCCCGCACCCACTGCTCCTGCCTAGAGAGTGGGGAGCATGCTCGAGATACCCCCAGCCCCGTCTCCAAGGTTCCTGTTCAGCCTGTTCAGCGGAGTGTGGCTGTGACTGGTTGCAGGAGAAGTGGGCTGGCAGGTGGGCACCATTCGCAGGGCCACCTTGGCCATGGTGCCTGAAGCGTCCCTTGTGGGGCAGGCCACCAGCCTCGGAGGCCTGTGTCCCTGGAGGAAATTCACAGTGTGGGTAGTCCTCACTGTCTCCCCCGTGGAGGGGACTAGCGGGCAGGCGGACGCCAGCCCCCAGCTCCTCTCTCTGCGGCCGGAGGGAAAGGCAGAGACCCTGGGTCAGGCTGTCACTGATGGCCCTGCACCTCTGACAGTCCGGGAATGCTAACGTAGGCCAGTGGCCCCGGCGGCCTCTGGGGCTGGGGTGGGAGGTGGGACAGCCCCTCCAGTGTGCCACGCCTTCTCTCTACCCCTTCTGTTGTCACTAGGAGGGTGGCACCTGCCAAAAACGCCGTATTGCTGCTGAGGACTATGAATTTTTTACTTGAAGCCGACTTGGAAATGACGGGGCAGCTTTCTCTGACCTGCCCCCTCAGCCAGGGCCAGCAGACTGGGGACCCCCAGGAACCGCGTGCCTCCAGTAAGCCACATCCCCTCCGCGGCCTGCCCTGCCCGTCCGGCAGCCTGCTCTGACACCCGTGTCACGGTCCCTTTTAAACGTGCGTGTTAATTACCTTGCCACGCTGTGACCTCCCCCCGCAGTCCATTAATTAAGGGGTCACAATCCGAGAGCGTGTTTACCCAATGAGCTTTCTTTTTTAATTATCCTAATTGCTTGGAGACTGACAAAGACTCCACTCTTCTGCTTCCCCCGGTGGATTAGCCGGTGACAAACGCACTTGCCGGCGTGCACGTGCCGCAGGGCTGGGCCGCATCCTCCAAGGGGCACGGGTGTGTCCTGCGGTCAGAGGGGCGCCTGTGGGCAGCTGCCGGAGCTCTGGGGCTGCTCTCCACGTGCTCACACATGTGTGCTAACGTGCTCCGCTGGTCACGGTCTACAGTCCCAGGGCCCAGGCTAGCGGAGGCACCGGATCCCAAGGTCATGGTTGAGGTAGCTCCTCTCACGGTCTGTGGCCCATGAAGGGCAGGCAAACCCGGCCATGGGTCAAAAAGAACCGAGAACCACCGCTCGGCTCTGATCTGGCTTAGAATCAGCTTCGAGGTCCTCAGTCCTATGAGCAGGTGGGACTCCCCTCGGGCTAGGCGGGGCCTCGGCACTGGCGGAACGGGGTGTGGACCTGGACCCCCACTGGCAAGAGAAGGCTCTCAGGTCACCCAGGCGTCCCTCTTGAGCCACTGCGCGAAGGCCTGTCCTCGTTTTTGAGCAAGTCTGAGTCCAGAAAACACCCGGGAATGTAAAACGAGGCAGCCACTGAGGAGAGAGCCCAGGGCATCCCCAAACGATTAAATGTGGAGTCACCTCAGGGCTGGCAGGTCCATCCCGGTGCACGCCCACGAGCACTGGGAGCGGGATGCGGACCGGCACGCAAGCACAGGCAGCCAGGCCACACACGGCGGACACCACTTGGGGGTTCACCCGGCGGCAAACAGGTGAACAAACACGGCAGATTCAAGCAGTGGGGTGTCATCACTCAGCCAGGAAAGGGACCGGACCCCCGACACACCGCACGACGTGGGTGGTCCTCAGCACACGACGCTCAGGGAGGACACCCGGACCCAACAGGCCAGGAACGGGGCGCATTTACAGGGAGTGTCCAGACAGCCACGCCCACAGGTGGGGACGGAATGCGGATCGGGGTCGGGTGGGGGTCAGCTGGTGGGCACGGGGTCTCCGCGAGGCTCAGCACAGGGGGCAGGGACCACCCCGTCCCAAATGCACCACCGGCAGCAGAACTGCTCCCTAGGAAACGGTTAGCCAGCGTGCTCCGGGGACTTCATCCCCAGGAAAAGGAACGGGAGAAGCGCCGCTGGACCCAGAGTGCAGCCCTCGGGGCCCGCCAGTGTGTGCGGCGGCTGCTGCGTACCAAATGCAATGGTTCTGCTCATGCCGGCCTCATGGGGCTCCCGCGGGGCTGGGGCGATTCATTCACATCTGCTGACGTCAGCGCAGTGATGCCAGGAACGGCGGGTCCACCTGCATTGTTCTGCGGGGGGCGGGGGGGCGCTGGCGGTCCTCGGCCACCCGGCTCCTCCCGGGCACCCGGCTGTGCCGGGCAGGCCCGCCTGCTCAGTGCGAGCTTACGTCTCTTTAATAAAGATTAAGATGTCAGAGGGCCAGCGTTGCACAAAATCCCACTTTTATTAACTTCTCATTACCGGCCGAAGGCGAAGCCCGTTGCTGAGCTTCTGAAGCAGCGACGAGAAAAGTTATTAAATATGCATTTATGACGCCTGGGGCTCACGCAGCTCTTGCTGACTCAGCGGACGGCTGGTCGCAGCCCCAGCTGGACTCAAGACAGTGGGGACCTAAGGAAAAGAGGGACTGCCAGGCCTGGTGGGCTGCAATCACGGGGGTGGGGTCCTGGGGGCCTTAGTGGGCACCAACTGTGGGTCCATCCTGTTAACTGCCAGATGCTTCCTGTCCACCTGCCTGGGTGGCCCCCCAGACCTAGAAGGGCCTCTCCAGTCGGCTTTGCTCTCTCCGGGGCAACCTGCCACCCCTCTTCCATGCTGAGGAGCCTCAGGCAGGACCCCAGAATCACAGGTCCCAACACAGGAGACCAGGCAGGGGTCATCGCCTCCCACGGACTATCCCCCCCACCCCAGGGCAAACCCTCTACCAGGACCGACCCCCGAGCTGCTCCTGCTGCAGCACCTGCTGCGTCCCCTCATGGGGCCACCTGCCAGGGTGCCAGCAGCCCCCAGCTCCCCGAGTCCACACCCCTTCCAGCTCCACCAGCTGCCACTCACACCTGCTGTGCCAGCCTTGTACCCAGCACCGTGCCCCAGCCCACAGGAAACGCCTTGTCCAGGCTGGCAGTCACAGGGTCCCCAGCCCACTCTGCCTTCTTCGTTGGCCACCCTGAGAACTCCACATGCTCGGTGCCCTCCCCCCCACCTCTGTGCTGGTCACAGACGCCAGCTGCTCAGGCTCCTCCTGGCCCTTCCGTGTGGACATCTGGGTGCCCCGTGCTCATCAGTCCACACCCACTGCCCACCCCATGCCCTTCTGGGACACCAGAGGGGCATCTGAACTGAAAGACCTACCAGGACAACATGCCCACTGCCACCACTGTCACGCCCACTCCTCTCCCCTCCCCAGGCCTCCCCCTGCAAATGGGGCCACCACCCCCAGCTGTCCCAGCAGCGGTCCTGGGCCCCTCGTCATCACCCATGCACTGACACTTCTCCCTCTGAAATAGCCCCAATGCATCCACTTTTGTCATCTCCCTGTCCCTGCCCTGGCCCAGCCCCTGACCCTCTTCCCTGGCCCCACAAGGCTCCCAGGCCCCACCCAGGCCACCCCTCCTCGCCTCTCTCCTTGCACTTCAGGGCCCTCTAGCAGTCGTCTACAGCCAGGACACTCTCAGCTCAGCCCTCCCAGGTCTGACCCCCCGTGGTCTCAGGGGCCCCCTCCAATCCCCCCAGGGGCGAAATCACACAGCCCCGAATTTGCTACATTTCTGGTCACTGGTCACGGCTCTTATGCTCATTGCTCTGTTGTTTGTATTTGATTTGCCTCTTCAACAGTATTGTGGGCTAAACACTCGTGTCCCCCAAATCCACGTGTCAAAACCCCAAACCCCAGGTGATGGCATTTGGAGATGGGGACTCTGGGGTGCGGCTAGGCCGTGAGGGTGAGGCCTTCATGGTGGAATTAGTGGCCTTATAAGGAGAGACACGAGAGCAGGGTCCTCCTTGTCCACTGGGAGGGGGGACCCGAGAAGGATCCATGGGGGGTACCCAGGGAGAAGAGGGCCGTCTGCAACCCTTGAGGAGGGGCTGTGCCCGCTGGCGCCTCCATCTCAGACCTCCAGCCTCCAGACTGTGAGACACAAATGTCTGCGGTGTTTTGGCTCAAACATCTCAAGCAGACTGAGACGGACTGCCAGGCGTGGGGCCCGAGAGAAGGGCCTGACAGCTCCCAGCTGCAGGCGCGGAGCCCAGTGTGGGAGCAGATAGGCCCCTCGGGCACCGCGGCTCATTCTCTAGGAGGGCGAGGAGCTTCACTCCACACCTCGGCACTAGCCCACACCTGCATGGTTGGCGCAACGCCTTGTGGGGGCCCCCGAAGTCCCGACAGGACCCACTCCTCACTGAGCAGGTCACTGGTGCCAGATGATGGGGGCCCTCCCTGGTTCTCCCTTGCACGGCTGGGTGGCACTGGGCCATTACCTACCCCCTCAGCACCTCGTATCCCACCTGTGGAGTGCATGTAGGCCCCAAGGCCAGCCTTTTGCAGCAAGCATTTTAAGCAAATGAGGAAACACCAGCCAAAAACACGAACAGACCCGGTGTTTGGTTTCCCCCCAGAGAACAGCCTGCTCCAGGGCCTCTGATCCAATTTTGGGGCAGCTGGGAGACAGCTTGGAAAAGAAAAGGGACAGGGGGTCTAAGGCATTGCCCCTTCCTATCCTGCTATGTCGTGGTCCAGAACAGTAGTTGGACAGGCTGCTGGTGACCAAGGGGCCAAGCAGGCCACAGCTCAGGGCCACCATCAACTGAGCCAACCTGCCCCAAGGGGAC
Source organism: Tonatia bakeri (assembly GCA_004024845.1). Classification (NCBI taxonomy): domain Eukaryota; kingdom Metazoa; phylum Chordata; class Mammalia; order Chiroptera; family Phyllostomidae; genus Tonatia; species Tonatia bakeri. The sequence goes on from PVIA01009274.1 coordinate 55,575, forward strand.
AAGTCTGAGCCGGGGCCAGGGTGGCCGGTGTGCCAGGATGCCCTCCTGAAATGCTGGTCCTCCCAGACTCTGCCTCATTGATGAGGCAGGCAGGCCACACTGCCCAGACCATAGCCCTCGGCATGTCCCTGGAGGGGGCAGATGTGTCACCTTCGAGTCTGGCTCCTGGGCAGTTCTACCTGAGGGCCGGGCTGGGTGTGGAGTGCAGGTGGGCAGGCGCCTTCCTGCGTCCCTGCCCCCATGCAGCCCCCGGCACTCAGCAGCCTTCACTGTGGCCCTGTTTACCAGAGCGGGGAGAGCAGCCCCTCCCTACTGTGCAAATATACTTTGCAAAGGCCCCCAATTTCCCATCCCCTCCGGCTTTCCGAGCTCACACTGTGAACTGGCGGGCTTATCGGGAGGGCCGCCTGGCTGTTGGAAGGTGTTTCCATGCATTGTGTGGCTGCATGGAAACCGAGTCATGTCAGCTCTGAGGACAAAGGAACGCCAGAGTTTGAAACGCAAAACTATTTTGACCCGACGACATCATTTTCAAAGGAAGAAAGTCATTCACGGCCCACAATTCACTTGCTATCTCACAGGAAGTCCTGTATTTCTTATTGACTCCCCAAGGCCTGCTTGTCCGTGTGAGAGGTCGCCTTGGAGGGCCCATGCGTGGGGACGTTTATGAGCTTTCTTTCCGTCTCTTCCTGTTGTGTTTTCTGCCAGCGCCGTCTCTCGGTGGTGCGGGTTCGCCCCAGCACTGCTCCAGGCTGTTTCTCCAGGCCCCACTGGACCGGGCACCAAGCAAGGCGCTGGCCGCCTGTGCTGTGTGGCCAGGTCAGAAATTGGGGCTCCAAGAGGATAGGCGACGTGCCCCAGGTCACACTGGTTGATGGTGGAGCCAGAACTCAGCTCCTGGGCTCTCGTCCTCCTTTCAGTGTCCTCCCCTGAGCTCTCTGGCTCTCCTGAGGGGACGGACTTTGGGTGGGACTTCACAGACTCATCACCACCATTATCATCGTCAACATGGGCTCCATCACCACCATCAGCACCACCATCACTACTATCACCATCAGCACCATCATCTTCATCACCATCAGCACCATCAGCACCACCTTCACTATCACCCCCATCACCTTGGCCTCCCTCTGAGCCTCGGGCACACTCCTGGCACTATTCTGAGTGCTCTCACACCAAGTGCCTCGTGGAACCAGTAACCATGACCTTGGGGCAGGAGCTGTGACCATCTCCCTTTCACAGCAGGGGAGACTGAGGCGCTGGAGGATAAAGAAGTCCTCAGACAGAGTCTTTGCCCTTCTGAGAATTTCCTTCTTGCATCACATCGAGAAGCCCACAGAGAGTGCTGGGGACAGCCTGCATGAGTGCCACTGAGCCCCCCAAGGCCCAGAGAGTAGGGGGGGCCTGGGCCCCAGGAGCACAGGGGCCCATTTGCTCAGGATGTGCTCTGGTGTGGGGGACACACAGGTGCAGCTGTAGGTCCTGCTGGAGGGTCCGAGTTTCCTTGGAGGGTAAAGCACAGACTGGGGCCACCGGGGGTGGAGAATGCTAAGGCACCCTACACTGCCCTGTGGGGAGGGTCTTCTGAGCAGGGGGGTCACGTGTCATGTTGGGGAACCAGGAGCCCAAAGAGGGGCGGGGGTGGTGAGGAGCATGTTGGCAGCACTCGGGCCCGAACGTGACTGTGAGAGACAAATCCTTGGGGCTTGGTGAGGACACCGGCCAGCATCCACTGCACTGGGGAACTGGAGACCAGGGCATGGTAGGACAGCCAGGGAGGCCTGCTGGCTGAGGCGGGCCCTCTCAACCCATGCTGGACCCCAGTCCTGGGGGCACATGCACCTCTGGGTCAGCACCTGCCTTGACCTTCCTCCCAGGGTAGCTGGGAGAGACGCCCTCCTCCCCTCGGCTGGGTCTGCCTCCTGGAGGGCTGTGCGTGGGCCGACACTGCCCAAAGACGCCCTGTCCCCGAGTCCTGCCCCCAGGGTGGCCACCAGGCCAGACCCTCGGGGGCGAGATGGGCGGTTGTCCTGTGCCAGCTCCCTCTCACCCCTGCCTCTGCACTTCTCGTCCAAAGCAGAAACACAAAGGGAGGAAATCTATTCACAATCCCGCCTCCTCGCTTTATTTTTGCAGCTCTCTGGGGTGCCCACGCTTCAGATTCTCTTCTGATAATCATGTACCCTTTTGGGGGCTTGCTAACCCAGAACCTCGAGCTCAGGAGGCAAGAAGTGGGGGCGGCCTGCCTAGGCCTGCAGGCTGTCCTCCTGTCAGCGCCCACTGCACAGAGTGGGGGGCCCCGTCCCCCAGGGTGAGGCGGAGAGGCGGCCTTTTATAATGTTTTCCTGTGTTCGAACATCTCTCCCTACTCTCAGCTGGTGCATGATAAATGCCACATCAGACCCCTTTTATGTGATAATATCCCGTTGCCGGCAACGCACGTTGCCCGGGCTAATACTCAGAATCTCGGCTATTGCGCGGAAATGACAGAAGCAAGGCTCCCGCTCGAAATAATATGTCTCGCCTTTTATGACTTAATTTATCATTAAGCACTCCGCGGAAGAGACGTCTTGTTAGCCGGTGAGGAGCAGCCGTCGGCCGCCACAGCCGCGCTGATGGAGGTGGCGGCGGGAGTGATGGCCCGTGCGCTCAGGGAGCGGCAGCCGGCGCGGAAGGACACATCACTCGAAGGGGGAATTGCTGCTCACGCCTGTCCGTTCAGTGGAGAGTGCCCCTCTCTCCAGCCCGAACCCGTCTGTCCCCTCACACTGCCCCCCGTACAGACAGGGCATGGAAGCACTTGGCCTGGACTTGGTGCCTTAGAACCTCTCACCTGCTGGGATCCGGCCACGCCCACGTGGCCAGAGGGGGCGTTCCCGCTGGAGAGGAACGCGGCAAACTGCACAAGAGATTCCTGGGAGCTTGCCCCCCACCCCCAGCAGGAGCAGGAGGGTCTGATTCAGAACCAGGGACTGGGGGCGCTGAGAACATAAGCTTGGTGGCCCCTGGTGTGGAGGATGGGTCTCAGAACAAGCACCCCAGGAGGGCAGAGTCAGCGGATTTCCCCTCGTGTCTCCAGCACCTGGGACAGCGCCCCGCACAGTGTCGGGGCTGGGGGACAAGTTGTTGAGTGAATATTGGCAGGGTTGAGACTGCGCAGAACCGGGCGAAACACCAGGAACCTTGCATTGGCTAGTCGGGGGAGCAAGGCTGGGCCTGCACAACAGACAGCCGCCCAAGCCGAGGCCTAACATGTCCTGTCTCTCCCGTCCGCCCCACGTGGTTTACATGGCGGCTGTCTGTGGCCTTCACCTCAGCGCCTATCGGGAACTTTCTGGCTGCAGAGTTGGGCCACGGAGAGCTTGGGAGGGCGTCACAAGGCAAATGGCGGCTGGGCCTAGAGGTGGGCCCAGCAGGCCCCTCCCGGACACTGAACAGTCACTGCAACAGCGCTGCCTGGGCCGGGCCCTGAGTGAGCTTCACATCACTCAGCACAGGGAGTAACTACAGGGCTGGTGCAGATACCGAGTCTCCAACGTCACCCATTAAGTCACCGCAAAGGGAGACATTGTGTCTGTCTATTTTCTTTGAGCCTTTTCATAAATGCACGGTCTGAGATGTGTGTATATATTTTATGTAAGATGTGTATGTGACATGCATCCTGTTGAAAACCCTCTTTCTGGAAAAAGGAACAGCTCTGCCTGGCCGGGTGGCTCAGTGGCTTAGAGCACTGTCCCACGCACCTAAAGGTGGTGGGTTCGATCCCCAGTCAGGGCGGGTCCTAGGTTGAGGGTATGATGTCTGATCGGGGTGCGTATGGGGGGCAGCTGATCGATGCTTCTCTCTCAAATCAATAGACATATCCTCGGGTGAGGATTTTTTAAAAACAAATAAAAAAGAAAAGTACAAAAGAAAAGATAACTTTACATTTTCAGAGCAGCTTCAGGTTTACAGAGACAGGAGTGGAAAGCAGTGTTCCTGTGTAACCCCTGCTGACCGCCGCCCTCCTGGGTCCCCTAGTGAGTGACCTTGATTCATGGGGTCACTTGTTACAACGATGAGCCATCATTGACATGGGGTCATCATTCACACGAAGATCGTTCTCGGTGCCGTGGGTTCAGAGGAACACATGACATCACATGTATTCCCATGTCACTCAGCATCATCGCTGTCCTGAGCACCCTCTGGGCTCTGCCCGCCTGCCCCTGCCCTCCCCCCTCCCCCACCCCTGACTCCTGGCTACCACGGACCCTTCCACTTTCTCCACAGTTTCGTCTTCTCCAGGATGTGCTAGAGCTGGGGCTGCCCAGCCCGCAGCCTTCTCAGATCGGCTCCTTCCCTGCAGACCATGCATTTCCGGTTGCCCTACTTCGACACTAGATTAGCCAAATGCCTCCAAGACCCCGGGGAGCTGGGCGGGCTGACCCTCTTCCTCCTGGGCCCCTCCTCCCCTCTCCTGGTCAACCTCACCACCCACTAGGGAAGGTCACCCGGACGAAGGGGTTACCCTGGCCAGTTCTCCATCCAAGTCATGGATGTCGGACTCTGGAATCCTGCCCAACAAAGGAACCAAGACGCCTCCCACGAACTGCCCAGCAGTGCTTCTCCAGGTCACTCGGGACCAAAGATCAGATCCTCCCTTCAAGCAAAAGTGTCATTCTCAAGGGCAAAGTGCATGGGCATCGGCGGGAAGAGGGGCTATGCCACCTGGACGTGCCTGCACCCCTCCCAAGAGGCAGGGCTGCTTTTCCCGCCCTAGGCCGTTGGCCATGGTCATGACCTTGGCCTTGGCTGATGTGAGCCTAGACCTAAGTGATTATGCGTGTCAGCCATCACCATGAGAACCACACGGCCCCGGGAGCCCATTGTCCAAGGAGGGTGAGACATTCAAAGGACACTGGACCCAACCTTCTGCTTGGAACCAAACCCAGCAGAGCTGGCCTTGCCCACATGTAAGTGAGAACCAGTACGTGTATGTGTGTGGGGTGGTTTGTTATGCAGCGTTACTGTGCCAATAGCTGACTGATGCACTTATGTCTAGTTACCACCATGCAGTGCAGGCTGGCCTTTCTCCGTGCTGCACCCGTGGCTCAGAGCCTCTCTGAACTCGGTTTCTGAAGCCCCAACATACCGGGCAGCTTGATGCTGTGTGTGCAGAGTGGCCCTGGGGGCTCGCGTCTGACATGACGCCTGGGAGACTTGCCTTGGCAGTGGCCGTCTGCAAACTCGGGGCTCTCCACTGCATGGCATGGCCTTGGCACATGACTCACGCTCTGGGCCTCGGCCTCTAGTGGGTGATGGACGTGGGGTTGGGGGTAAATGAGCCCGTGCATACAGGTGCCGTGCCCCACGAAGAACACAGCAGTGGTGATGACACAGCCTCGGCAGCGGGTCCGCCGAGCCTGGCCCACAGGGCTTAAGTTGATAGAGGATGGCCTGGCTGGGGACAGGCCGGAGGCTTCCCACAAGCCCTGCGCCTGTCTGCTCTCCTTCCTCCTTCTGGCATGAACACCTTAGCATGTGGTTGAGCGAGTGTCAGCCCACCTGCCACGTGAGCCCAGGACCTGCTGCAGGAGTGAGGGTGGAGGCCAGAGGCCCCCGGGATGCCTGCTCACACGCCCACCCTGCGATGCAGTCTGTGTGGCAAGAAGCTGGGCCGCCCCACACAGACACCAGGGAATCGGAGCCGGGATTCGTGTGGAGGTGCCCGTTTCTGGGCCGGGGCAGGGACCTGCTCCATCACAAGCCAGTGGTGGCTTCTTAGATGGGATGGGGAGGACACAGCCTTCTGAGGGCTCTGCCCCCACCAAGAGCTTCTGCAGCCTTCCAGAGACCCCCAGGTGCAGCCCCCATGGGAGGATGAAGCCCCCACATGAGACCTGGGCCGAGAGGAGGAACGGCAGGTCCCACACCCACATCTCACCACCCAGCCCTGCCTGGAGACTGTGTGCCTGAGGACTGTGTGGGTCCAGGGCCCAAGCAGGGGCAGCTACACAGCCTGGACGCCCAACACTTCCAGGGGAGATACCACCTGAGGCATGGGGGAACCTCGATGTTTCCCAGGGGCTTGGAGCACTCGACCCACACCCACTGTCACCGTCTTTTACCCTGAGAGGGACTGGCCACCTCCACGTCGGGTGTGAGTAAAACCAGAAGCGGCCTTTCATGCAGAATGACCACAACCACCTTAGTGAGAAGACAGCGGGCCTTCGGAGTGGCGGGAGCCTCAGGCTTTGCCCTGAAAAGGGCGCTGCGCCACCGGAGGGAAGGCCCCCCCCCTTTCAGTCCGCCGCAGGTCCCCCTCCCCCGACGGCTGGGCAGATGTGGCTGAGTCGCGCACCCAAGCGTTTGAAGCAGAAGTCGCTGAGCAAGCCTGGAGCTGATGTGTTTTCTCTCCTAATAGTGTGGCACAATTTAATTAACTCACTACTGCACCCACCTGAAGATTACGGAGTTTATTGGCACCACCATCTGGCTCCTGTAAGCCGGTAATGTAGATAATAAATCTGGGTCATTACCTGCTGCCTGGGAGGGGCGGCTCGCTCCCGCGCTCTCGGCCGGCCCCCTCCTGCCAGGGAGGTGGGCCCGGGGCAGGCACCTGCGCCTCTGAACTCTGACCCACGGCAGGTTCCACGACACCACCTCGGAGACAGGTGTCCTGGAAGAGGCCTGACACCCACAGCACGGCCAGCGTGCACCCAGGGTCTCACTGGCCCCCTTGGCCCCGTGCCAGCCCCAGCAGCCACACCCCTAATGCCCACTCAGCACTCAGCGGGCCTGGTGCCCAGGCACTATCTTGTTACCCAACAGCACAGCCAGACCACGCGATGCTGGGGACGGTGGTGACTCCCTGACCGCAGAGAGGCAAGCAGGACGACAGCGGTCCAAGGTCAGCCATGGGCCGCACCGTCCAGGGCCGACCCCAGTTGGAGGGCTGGGAGGGGCGATGGGCCTCCAGGGAAAGTAAGGCCCTCTCATTTACCTGCGGGGCTAATGCCCACGTTCAAGTCCCGAGTCTGTCCTTCCGTATCATTGGTGTTTTGTCTGCTGTGGAGATTTCAATTTGGGCAGGCTGGGGGTGGGGTCAGGGCTGGACAACAGAGAACGGTCCCCATCACCTGCTCTCACACCCGTGCTGGGCTGCTGGGGGACCCCAACGGTCCTCGCCTGCTCCCCACTCTGGGACCT
>PVIA01009275.1:0-62755 GCA_004024845.1 Tonatia bakeri
CCATAGTCCAATCAGCTCTGAGTCTCAGTTTCGCCTTCAGCCAGCCCTGTCCACACAGTCTGCCACCTCGCCCACATGGCCTTGCCATGTGTTCTTACCGGTCTGGTTATTTTGGTTGATTTTTTCTTTAATTCCTTGGTTATTGGAGTTCCATGCAGTTTGATTTTCTGTCGCTTCGGTTGTTTATTATTTTAGATTGGTTGTTATCCTCCCTTTTGCTGTGCGAGGAAGCAAAGGGTTTCTACCCACGCCTCCATCTTGGCCAGAACTCCCAATTCTCAATTCTTTTGGGTATATACCGAGGAGGGAATTGATGGATTACATGGTAATTCTATTTTTAAATTTTTGAGGAACTAACAAGTTTTTCAGAGAAGCTACACAAATTTTTACATTCCTATCAACAAAGGGCTCCCATTTCTCCGTATCTTCTCTAATACTTCTGATAGTCATCCTAGTTCACATGACATAGACATTCATGGCAATATTCATTTGCATTTCCCTAGTGACTAATGATATTAAGCATCTGTTTTATGCACCATCAGCCATTAGTATGGAAATAGAAATGTCTTTTGGAAAAATGTTCAAATACTTTGACCATTTTTTAATTGGGCTAATAGTCTTTTCATTATTGCATCATAAGAGTTCTTCATATATTCTGGATATTAGACCCTTTTCAAGTACATGATCTGCAAATATTTTCCCCATTCTGTGAAAATTTTCAGTTTCCTTATAGTGTCCTTTGACACAAAAAAGTTTTAAATTTTGATAAAATCCAATTTATCTATTTTTCTTTGGTTTCTTATGTTTTTGGTGTCCTAAGAAATTATTATCTAGTTCAAGGTCATAAAGATTTACCTCCATGTTTTGTTCTTGGAGTTTGATATGTTTAATTCTTACATTTAAGTCTTTAATCACTTTTGAGTTAGTTTTGTAAATGGTGTGAAGTTAGAGTCCAAATTCTCTTTTTTTTTTTTTTTTGCATGTGGATATCCAGTTGTCCTAATACCATTTTTCAGAAGACTATTATTTCCCCATTGGATGATCTTGGCACCCTTGTCAGAAGTTAATTGACCATAAAATGTATGAATTTACTTCTGAACTCTCAAGTCTATTCCATTGATCTCTATGTCTCTCCTTATGCCTGCACCACACTGTCTGAATCACTATAGCTTTCTAGTAACACTTAAAATCAGAAGGTATGAGTCCTCCAACTTTGTTCTTTTTCAAGATTGTTTATTTTGACTCCATAGGATTTGAAGATCAACTTTTTATTTCTGAAAAAAAAGGATATTGAAATTTTGATAGGGGTTGTATTGAATCTGCATATTGTCTTGGGAAGTATTGCCATATTAAAAATATTAAGAGCTTGAGGGGCTGTGGTGGCCAAGTGGTAAAGGTGTTGGACTTGAAAGCCAATGGGGTCTCCCCGTGCAGGTTCAAAAATATTAAGAGCCCTGGCCAAGTTGTTCAGTTGGTTAGAGCAGGGGTCCCCAACCCCTTGGCCATGAACCAGGCCATGGCCTGTTAGGAACTGGGCTGCACAGCAGTAGGTGAGCAGCAAGCGAGTGAGTGAAGTTTCATTTGTATTTACAGCTTCTCCCTATCACTCTCATTACCACCTGAGCTCCGCCTCCTGTCAGATCAACTGTGGCATTAGACTCTCATTAGGAGTGTGAACCCTACTGTGAACTGTGCATGTGAGGGATCTCGGTTATGTGCTCCTTCTGAGAATCTACTGCCTGATGATCTGAGGTAAAGCTGAGGCAGTGATGTCAGCCCTGGGGAGCAGCTGTAAATACAGATTATCATTAGCAGAGAGGTTTGACTGCACAGAGACCACAATAAACCAATTGCTTTCCAACTCGTATCAAAACCATATCAGTGAATGGCAAGTGACAATTAAGCTGCATCTGGTAGCAGGCTTTGTAGTGGTGAGTTGATGCACTTCAATGATACAGCTACATCTGGTGGCAGGATTTAAGTCAGAATCTGACACTTATTTTAGTTCACACACGGCCTGCCCATTATTTTATTTACCACTTCTGCCATGCCACTTTTCTCAGTCACAGTTTTTGGTAAGCCCACATGCTAACCTTAGCCAAAATGAACAAAAAAAATACATCACTAAAGAGCTTCTTTGAAAAGAGGGAAAGACCCAATGACAAGATAGCAGAAAACTCTAAGACTGCCAACAAAAAGGAAGCTGCATTTAAAAGAAAATACTGAGAGTCCTACTTAAATTATGGGTTTATTGCAACAGTTGATTCACATTCTCTAAGCCCACTTTTTATAAAATAGGCAGCAACTGGCTATTTAACAAAACCATGACACCTTCAAAACTGCTTCACCACATGGAGACCAAGCACCCTGCATCACAAGACAAGCCTTTGGAATGTTTCAAAAGAAAAAGAAAACGTGAATACAAACAGCAGAAGTAGTTATTGAAGGCCACCACTTACTTCGTCATCAAATGCACCTGCACTGCATCATTCTAAGCGGCTAACTGCATTGCTAAAGCTAAGAAGCCCTTTACTGTTGGTGAAGAGTTGGTCCTGCTGCTGCTAAGGACATTTGTTGTGAACTTTTAGGAGAGGCTGCACTTCAAAAGGCGCTATGTGTTCCTGTTTTGGCTAGCACCATAACCAGTGATAAAAGAGCAGAAGATATTTAGGCACAATTGTTAGAGAGGACTAATGAGTCACTGTGGTAAACAATCCAGGTTGACGAGTCTACTGATGTTGACAACAAGGCAAGAATGCTTGATTTTGTGCGATGTATTTTTCAGGAGGTTGTGCATGAGGATATGCTATGTGCACTTTCGTTGCCAACCAACACCACAGCTGCAGAACTACTCAAGTCTTTGAACAATTTCATATCAGGAAAACTGAATTGGTCATTTTGCATCAGTTCATACATGGATGGAGCAGCTTCCATGACGGAACGGCTTTCTGGTTTCACCACTTGGGGCAAAGATGCCACTTCTGACTGTGACCATACATACTGTGTCACCCATAGAGAAATGCTGGCTAGCCGAAAAATGTCACCTGAACTTAACAATGTTTTGCAGGATGTGATTAAAATTATCAACCACTTTACAGTACATGCCCTTAACTCCCATCTGTTCGTGCAGCTCTGTGAGGAGATGGATGCAGAGCACACATGTCTTCTCTTATACACAGAAGTGAGATGGCTTTCTAAAGGGAGATACTGGCCAGAGTTTTTGAGTTATGAGAGCCACTCCAGAGATTTCTTTTAGAAATACAGTCGCCAATGGCAGCACATTCAATGACACAGAATGGGACACAAAACTTGCTTATTTGTGTGACATATTCAAACTGTTCAGTGAACTCAATCTGTCACTTCAGGGGAGAACGACAACTGTGTTCAAGTTGGCAGATAACATGGCTGCATTCAAAGCCAAACTGGAATTTGGGGGCAATGTGTGAACATTGGGATTTTTGACATGTTTCTAACATTAGCAGAGATTCTGAAAGAGACTGAGCCAGGGCCTTCTTTTTCCCAGCTGGTGCGTGATCACCTTTCTCAGCTTTCAAAAGAGTTTGAGCATTATTTCCCAAACACAAAAGACCCCTGAAGGGGAAGGAATGGATCACCCACTTGTGAATAAGCTAGATGAATGGACTTTGTCCGTGCTAGAAGAGGATCAACTGCTTGAGATCGCAAATGATGGTGGCCTTAAAAGTGTTTGCAACAACTGCAAATCTCCATATGTTCTGGATTAACTCAAGGAAGAATATCCTGAAATTGCCACAAAAGTACTGAATAGGCTACTTCCATTTCCAGTATCCTATCTTTGCAAAGCAGGGTGTTCTGCAGTGACAGCCAAAACAAAATTATGAAGTAGACTGGAAATTAGCAACACATTTCAGCTGTCACTGTTTCTTATAACCCCCAGATGGGACCATCTAGTTGCAGGAAAACAACCTTAAAAGCTACTTTGTCTAAGGTTAATATTGGCACTTCTTTTTTTCCTCCAGTGTTCGCCCAGACCTGCTTTGCCTCTTCGTTTATGTTCATCTTATCCTTATTGCTTCTTAGAAATAACATACAGGTTATAATTTCTGTCTTTTAATACACAGGGCATTCAGCTGATTCACTTTTAATGTAACAAACATTAGAGAGTACTTGATTTTAATTCTTTTCTACTACATTACTGTTTATTTTATACCATTGTTTCCTATCTTTCTTTTCCTTGAGTTTGCTGATGTGATCACATTCTCCTTTCTTGTGTCTCCTGTCCTTCTTGTTAATTTGAAGATTTGCAGCCAAGTAGCTTTCCAACTGAAAAGAGGGATGTGAGGGGCCGCTCAGGCAGGCCTAAGCCCCAGCTGTGCACCTTACTTCAGCTACCATGGCAAGGCTCTGATGGCCCCAAATTTGGCTCAAGAACCAATGGACATTCATGCGTGTATTCATTCCTGAAACGGAAGTGTTAGCATTTCTTTCTGGAAATTTTGTTATTCACATGGAAGGTCTTCTGGATCTCACTTTCAAGTATTTTTATCTGTTCCTTCAATATTTCCATAATTCTGCCCTACAAAATTGAGATTTTTCTCAATTTTGAGATTTTTCTTTTGTTGAATCTTCTGGGCCACTAATGCAGATCTCGACCATCCTCTGCTTCAACTCATCAATTAAATTTTAAGTGCAAAAGGCATACTTCTTATTTTGGGGAAGTATTTTTATGCTGTAATGGAGTCATTTTATATATTTTTTTTTACTTTTTGGTTCAAAAAGTAAATGTCTGCAAGTGAATGTCTGCATTGGTTCTTGCTTTTCTGTGGGCCGGATCCCTTCAAGTGGGCTGTTACTTTCCTCTGCTCTCTCTCATGGCTCTAAGGGGACAAACACGTTGCAATCCCATGATTAGTGAAAGGTCTAGCTCTGGCTGCTCTGTATCAGATGCTATGGCAGCTGGCAGTTGGCAAGGGTGCAAGGACCAGGGAAGCTCTTTTGACCCTGCTCTCTTCAGCTGCAAAACTAGGTCTCTGTAGACTCAGGGCTTGGGGCCACTGCTTGCAGGAGCAGCAGGTGCATAGGTCGTCTGCCGCCCAGCTCTCTACAGATTCTGTTCTAGTCCTTGCACCAGGTTCCCTACTGCTTTTCCCATGGGGATCCTGGGCCTGAGCTTTCTGCCCTGGGTATGGCAGGAGGCCTCACCCTTCACCTACATGCAGGCCTCAGCTTCTGCCACATCAGGAAAGGTTGAAAGGAGTTAGGAAAGAAAGCCTGCCATCATTGCGTTGGTGTAATCCAGTACCAGCAACCATGATGACTTCCATGAAAGGCCTTATTCTTTGGCTGCAGAGAGACAGAGAAATATTTGGAACAGCATATATTATTAGTGCCTGTGGAGCTTAAATCTATCAGCAGGCAAATATTATTTAACAAACACTTAAAATAGTATGTCAGGCCTAGTGCTATGTTTTCCAAATAATTTATCTCCTTTAACCCTCACAACAGTGCTACATTTATTGTTCACTGGGAGATATAAAGTAACCTGCTCAGGGTCACTTCAAGTAGCTATTAGGGGGACTCGAATTCTTCGCTATCTTCAGAGGGTCTGCAGTTCACCCTCAGGCTGGGTACAGAAGCACAGTCTTCCTGACAAATTAGGTTCTGCAGCATTAGCTCCTACAGCCTGCAAGACATTCACATGCATATGCACACACATGCATATGCACACACATGCATATGCACACACATGCACACGTGCACCAGTTGTCGTGACAACGTGACAAAATGCTGCCACCCTAATTGAGGGGACAAAACTTCACATTCTAAAAAAAGATTAAAGCCCTGGCCCATGTGGCTCAGTTGGTTGAGTGTCCTCTCATAAACCAAAAATCCTGGACTCGGTGGGGGGGAAGGGTGTAGGGGGAGAGGTGTGTGCTAGAGGCAACCAATCATTGTTTCTCTCATATTGATGTTTCTCTCTCTCTCTCTCCTCCTTCCATCCCCCTCTCTAAAATTAATAAGCATGTCCTCAGTTGAGGAATAAAAATTCTTTTTAAAGAGTAAACACTCACCCCAACATTTGAATGTATGTGTCACAAAGAATGCCTCTATTTGCCAAAAGTCACACCACCAGAGGGAGACAAGGAGCTCCAGCCAAGAACAGAGGAAAATTTTTTTCCCCCAAATCCGGGCTTCCTCTCAGTGTATCAGCCTTTCCTCCATCCCCTAGACTGACCCTCACACTTCCAGAGTCCTTTGAACTGTCTTCTTTCCACCAGGTCTCAAGATCTGTGACCTGACTCCTTCAGGTGGACCAAGGTTGGCTTTCTGGTTTGGGGAAAAAGCAGAAATATCCCAAAATGTATGCATGCTCCCAGCAAACCAGGTTGCACAATTAAAACCAAACGAGTCTTGAATAAACTTCAGACACTGAGATCAGGGTAATGTTTGCAAGGTGGTTTTGGTCTGAGGTTTTTCCAGACCCCTTAATTCACAGAGGCTTAGGAGCCTGAAGCCTCTGGAGAATGCATTTGTGGTTTTCCAAGCAATGTCAGCCTAGTGTCAGGGAAGAAGATGCACTCAGCCCTCTTCGTTCTAGATACACAGGTAGTATTTACGGTGTCTCACACACCCAGCTCCTCTAGAGATCCTTTCACTTGGCTCACAAAGGGCACACCTAGAACATTTATACTCTGACCTGGAGAATGAAGGGGTCTCCTTGGACATTTCTGCTACACTTGAGAGAAAAAAGTCTTCCATTTAAACCAATAACATAACTGGGAACTGAATTCATAAGTAAAGTTTTCTCTTAAAAAAAAAAAAACTTTGTAGCCATTCAAGGCAAGTCATAAGCCTCTTTAGCAGTAAGCACTTGAGTAATTGGTCTGATTCTAACAAACAGCACTTCCTAGCAGGATATTAGGGAGTGAAAGAGTGTGCACATTAAATTAAGAATGCCCAGCTTGCATACAAGAGGTGGTGAAAACTTACCGACATGCTCTCTGCTGCTCCAGAGAGCCAACCTGGAAACTGGCGGTGCTCTGGGGCACAAGACATAAGGGAAGAGAGGTAGGGAAGAGGTCTTTGGAGATGTGGTGGAAGCAGGGAATGGAAAAACATGTAAAGTCTCACTCCAGCAAGGACTTCTTGCTACCTCAAAGCCCCATATCAGAGAGCATGGTAAACTCAGCACCAGCTGGGCAACCACTGAAAGCAGGTGCTGCCACCTGGCAGGCTGGGCACAACAGCAAAGCATTCCAGGCATCAGTGTCAAGGTCTTTCCTCAAAGGACGATAACTAGTGGTACAGAGCCTGAGGGCAGGACAACGGCCCTCATAAACACCGGAGTTCTGGACATAGCCATCTTAGGTGAAGCTGGGTAACTGCCCGGAAACTAAGGGAAGAGACCCTTAGTTAAAGCCCAGCCCCATGCACTTGGCCAGTGAAATGGGAGTTGGGGGTAGGAAGAAGCACAAGGAGGACTGGGGTTGAAGGTCATTTAATGGGCTCAGGATGCACTGGACCAAGGTGTGCTGGGCCTGGAAGTGCATATGGGCCTGGGGAATGGACTACTGTGTGTGGAATTAGGGAGGTTAGGGAAGCTGGGGCAGAGACAACAAGGCAGGGCTGACTGGAGACGCCATCTGAGGAGCTGGTGATGACGCAAATAGCATAATCCAGAGACCAGCCTGTAAGGCTTTGAGAAGGGCACCTTTCAGTGTGACAGTTTTAACTATCTGTCCTTTAAGGCCCAATCCAACTGTAATGCACTGATCCTACAGGGGCCAATAACACAAGGCCTGGGAACTACATCCCAGGCCCTCACTATTTTTCTTGCTTGCAATCAGAGTATTTCAGAAACAGGTTTCCTTGATAATCCTGTTGGAATGTTGTCAGGCCACCATGACCCTAGTATCCTGCATCTTTCCAAAAGGGAAGGGTCCTTTGACTTCTCCTGCAGGCATAGCCCCATTGTGGCCTCCAGACCGAACCTGTGCAGAAGAGGTATGTAATCCAACACCGCTAATTCGGGCTTGTCTGATGTGCATTTCTGATGGGTCAATGTCCTCCTGTTTCTGAGACAGTCTCCATGGGAGTTAACTAGAGATTTGTCTTATTTTTTGTGTGTGGATCCCTGTTAGGAAGCCCTGGGCCTTGGCTTGCACCTTACGGACTCAGTAGTTGGGTCCTGGCACCTGCTGACTCCTTCCTGGAGGGACCTCCCACTTGCCCACATGCTGAGTGCCCTTGCCTCCCGTGTCCTGGCCTGCTCATCTGTAGCCTCCTCCTTGATACATACCTATTTCGCTAGGCTGCTGTCCTTTTCTCTGGGGTGACCTGTTGGCCAGATGTGAATATGTTCTGAAAGTAGCGCCAACACATCATGTGAGAGAGGGAGATGAGTTAAGGAAAACTCCAAGTTTTTGACCTGAGAAACTGGAAGGAATTGCCATCAACTGCAATGGGGAGGGCTGTAAGTGGGACCCATATGGGGCTGCTGGGGGGATTAGGAGTTCAGTTTTGGATATGCCAAGGTAGAGATGTCTATTAAGCATCCAAGTATGGAGACTGATGGTACTTGCCCACTTCTGAAATGTTGGAGAGACATACGGACAGGATGTTATTTTGGATATTGTTGGAAGGTAAACAGCATTTAAGCCTTAGCACTGCACGAGGTCACCAAAGGGTTGATGGAAAGAGAAAAAAGAAAAAGTTCAACACTGAACCAAGAGACTACCCTATGTTAAGAGACTGTAGACATGAGAAAGAACCGGCAAAGACTGCTTACAGGAAGTTGCTTGCTTCCCTCAGCAAATGATCAGCAGCAGTGACCACATCCATGTGCTGGAATCTAACCAGAGTTTTCCCCCTGAGCTTCTTTATGAAGTGTGCTTGCTTTACATGCAGAGAGGATGCTATACACGCACTATGAGCAGGTCTTTTTGAATAGTTTTTACTGCAGACTTGGTTTGGTCCAAATCTCCCTCCTTTTCTGCTGGTAGGAGTGGGCTCAGTGTGCCCTTGAGAAGACCAACTGGTGAGGAGTGCAGTTCAGGCGCACATGAGACTGAATGCCAAGTCCAAGAACAATCTTCTCTCTCCAAACATGCTAAGCAGTCACACCTGTGGGTGGGATTTTGGCTTTTTATTCATATATATACGTACATATATATGTATATTCTTCATCTGGTAAGTGGTGATTCTTTGGAAACTATTTTTCTATGTCTTTTTAAGGAAAACCCAGAAGATTTTGTTTTTAGTTGGCTTTTATACCCAAGTATAATCTCCTAATTGTAAAATATTTAAAATATAAAAGCCCAGAAAATTTTTAAACAATCCCATTTAAAAATTTAAATAAGGGAAATGTATTAGTTTTCTAGAGCTGCCAATACAAAGCACCACAAATTTGGTGGCTTGACACAACACAATTTATTCTCTTGCAGATCTGCAGGCTAGAAGTAGGAAACCAAGGTGCTGGCGGGGCCACACTCTCCTGAGAGTTCTAGAGGAGGGTCCTTTCTGGCCTCTTCAGTTTCCAGTGGTTCCTGACAAGCCCTGGTGTCCCCCGGCTTGTTGCTGAATCACTCCAATCTCTGCCTCTGTCTTCACATAGCCTTCGCTCCCACATGTCTGTGCTCAAATTTCCCTTTTCTTGTGAGGACATCATTGTATTAGGGTCCACCCTATGACCTTGATTACATCTGCACAGACCCTACTTCCAGATAAGGTCACACATACAGGTTCTGGGTAGACATGCATTGGTGTGTGGGGCTGGGACACTATCCAACCCAGTGCAGTAACTGAATTCTGTGCTTTATGGAACGGTGGATAGGATGGCCCAAAACAGGGTCAAGCCCATGTACAATCAACATGTAACTAAGTACAAGGTATTAGATGATTCTCATAAAAATGACCATACACACCAATTGTAAAACAAAAAAGTTAAACACTTAAGACAGAAAAGGACCTACCTTAACTGAGTTCACATCATACTTCACTGTATTACTCGTGTATTTTCAGAAACCACAGCACTTGAACAGTGTTCCACTGTGCACCATGAAATTCCTTAGTTGGCTACATATTTGCTCTTTTATCCATCATCCCTGGTGAGTTTGATGGTGTAGCATGGACAAAAATACAGGATCCGGTGGCAGTAAAGCTTGTTTGAGTGTGGTTGGTAGGGTAATATGGGTGTAGTAGTTTTAATTTGAACATTTCACCTAAAACATCATATGGTGTGCTTGTGATATTATGTTACAGAATTACATGCTTATGATTTTGTAATAACAGATTTTGTAACAAAAAAGGTGTTATTTGTGCTGGACCCTGTGTATTATTAGCTAGCTGCTTGGTCCTTCCCTTCCTTTATCTCTGCATCCCAGAGAATCCCAGATTGCTTGCTTCAAGAACTTCCAGTGGCTCTCAGAGCTTTCAGATCTAATCAGATTGGATTTAGGTTACTGGGTCAACAGTAAGCCTGACTTCTCTAGAACTAAGACTGTTATCAGACTGAACTGAGTCCTATGACTAAGTCGTTGCCAGCCAGCCAAAAGACAACTCCTAGATGATGACTTTAGGAGAAGGAGCAAACTTTATAGCAAACTTGCTAGCACTCAAGGTGAGGGTAGGAGTCACTTCCAAAAGCACTGTCCCTGAACAAAGGACTAGAGTTGTCTTTATTAAGGAAATCATGCATAAACATCAAGGCGAGCTTCACCATCACACGTATAGGTGGGGACACTTCTGCGCCTGCAGTTAGAAAACATGGCTATATGTATACGTGTTCAGAAATGGTGGAAAAGCTCTGCTCCAGGCGGATTTCAGTATTATACTGAAGGTATGAGAAAAGCTCATGTAAAGGTCAGCAGAAGGTCCTCTAGGCCACTTCGGTTAGTCCCAGGCAGCTTGAGTTGGATCAGTCCCCTGGTCCTGCAAATCCTCCTGGGCTTGTCTCTGAAAAGATAGCTCCAGCATTCATTGATGTCAAGGGTGGGGGAAGTATGAAAGAAAATTCAACCAATTAAGTCTCAGACCTTCTGTTAAACTCTTAGCAATTTACAGGATGTGGTTACATATATCTCCTAATGACGAGGGTGATCTAAATGGGTTTACAGGTTCATCTAAGCAAAGTTATGAATTCTTAATAAAAGTCTCTGCTAGGTATGCTAGGCTGTAGTACAGATTATGTTACAAGGTTGCACTCTTAAATGTGCAGCCTCCTAAGGAACGCAAACTGAAGCCTTGTTGAGACACAGGCCACTGCCTGTGGGGAGAACAGCAAAGTGAGGTGTTAGTCTCTGGACACCTCATCCTCACTGAGTGCCTCCCTTCCTTGCAGCATGAAGCAGTGGAGAGGGTGGCCCCAACCAGGGTCAAGAACATAGTTGACAAGTAGAGAGGGCATGCAGCTTCCGGAT
This sequence comes from Tonatia bakeri, assembly GCA_004024845.1. NCBI lineage: Eukaryota > Metazoa > Chordata > Mammalia > Chiroptera > Phyllostomidae > Tonatia > Tonatia bakeri. The sequence continues at coordinate 11,397 of PVIA01009275.1, forward strand.
TTCTTGTACCTCATAGTTCCATTCCATATTCCACTTACCAAGTGGCTGGAGGTCCTCATCTTTCTTGTCTGTCAACATTTAGAGATGGTCATTTAAAAATGTACAATCTGAACAAGGAACCTCAGATATTTACCTCATTAGCATAGTATTGATTTGAATTTAGTCACTTCAGCTGTATATAAACTAAATGATAAAACAGCCTTTTGTTTTGCTTCTAGTCAGCATTCAGCTTTTCCTTTAATGCCAGAGTACTTCTGTTATTTCATTGACCTCCTTGGGGCAGATGTTCTGCTAAACAGTTTACCCTAAACCAGCTTATTTTGGCTAAAAGTGTACCTTTGCTTTCCACATCTGTCTTTTCTTCTCTAGAAGACGGATAACATCACCCACTTGAAGGAGCCGAGGCTCTCAGCATGGGATTGCAGCCATGTTGAGAGCACTCCCGTGAGCTAGCTGGTATGTAAATGAGGCTGGTAATAAACGCCACAGAAAACTCACATCCTTTTCCTGCAACGCCAAAGCTCTGCCAAGAAAAATATCAATCTGGCCATATAGGAAAAAATTAGCAACCCAAGAACTTTAGCCCCTCCCCAGGAGTGCTAACTTCAACACTGGCTGCAATTCTCCGTTACTCTAACTATAAACAGTAAGTTACTAACAACAGGGAAAAGGGAAATGATAATAAACAAAAACCTTTTTAAAACCTTTCCTTTCTTATTCCAGTTCTTTACAAGTTGATTTCCAAAGGTTCCCTTTTTGCTGGAAAAAAAAAATGGTATTGTTAAACTTGTCAGGAAAATACAAAACCCGAATAATGTATTTCTCCCTCAAGGGCAGTGCTCAAACAACAGGTAACAAAGATTTGTGAATATAAGAGGTAATCAAAAGGCAGGCTTCTGTTTGGGTCATTTACCTGACTTCTTAATTGTTTCCTTGCCTCAAAGTGGGATGGCAAAGACATCCACTCAAGTTCTAAGAAGTCAAATCCTAGAGCTTTTATAAACTAAATACTCTCAATCTTTCCATCCTTGTGTTTATTACTTAAAAACCCATGTAATATATTCATGTGCTAAATGTTGGTTACTTTCTAGCCACATTTAACCTGGATATTAAGCCATGAGTGTTAATGAGAGCAATGAGATGTATTAAAAAACTTCTATGAATTGCTTTAGAAGATTCAGGATCAGAGCTCCCATGCAGCTAAGATTGATCTGCCCACTCCACTCAACTATCTGAAAAGCAGGTCAAATGCCCAAAGTGTCTACAACCAAGACCATATGCACCTTCTCCATCCTCGCCCTGTCCCAGGGTTCCCCTCATTCACTCATCCAGTCCATTCCAACCCATTATTAAGCTGAGTCAATTTTATCTACTTTACTCCTCTAGAGATCACCACTGCCACTCATGTGAACTGCTTACCTTCTCCGAGGTCTAACCCCGCATATCCATCATTAGCATCTAGAGTTCCATTCTTCACCCTAATGCAGGTTATTCATTTTCCACTAAAACTTGCAAATACTATAAAATAGTTCACAAACACCAAAGGAAAAATATATAAATACGTACACTATAAAGAATTAAAAAATGAATGTTCAATCACCCATCACCTAGGTTAAGAAAATTTACCAATACTTTTTCATGTAAATATAACTTCCCTGCTTAAAACCTGTGTAATTCAGTCATGCTGTTCCTTTGATTCTTAGGTTCTGGCTGCTACTTCTTACCTGAGATCTTCACTATTACTCCTGTTTAAAATATGCTCTCCTACCTTCATTTTCTGCCCCTTTAACTTCTCTTACGCAACCCTCCCAGAGTACTTAGGATTTCCCTTCACAAGTGCTGACCCTTGGGATGATACATTTATGACTGAGACAAGTCTAAAAACTCCACATGGGCACAGACCTTACGGTTCTAGCCAATTACTGCAGTTACTGTACCCACAATACACAGGCACCAGCAAACATATGCTAGATGACAAAAGGTGAATTGCATGATTACAAATGGAGGGCTGGAGAAGGAAAAACCTTACAATTACCTTAGATAGTGCAGTCACTACACATGAAAATTACTTCTCATCAGTGAATCCTAACTTTAATTAATTCTAGCCTATCAGTTTTATGTCCTATAAGGACTGCCTAATTGCTTCAGCCTTAAAAATATTCCATGAATATATCAACCTTCAACTAGTTGGCTTCTCCATGTTAATTTCCACTCAGCTAAGGCCCATGTACAACTGCCCTTTTATGAAATAGATAGATATATATCTATCTCTTCACCTGAGGATATGCTTATTGATTTTAGAGAGGAAGGGGAGGGGGAGAGAAAAACATCAATGTGAGAGAGAAATATTCATCACTTACCTCCTGTATGCATCCCAATGGGGGCTTGAACCCACAACCTAGGTATGTGCCCTCATACTGGGAACTGAACTCACAAACTTTTGGTGTACAGATGACACTCCAGCCAACTGAGCCACCTGGCCAGGGCAGGACTAGTATTTTAAAAGTTCACATCTTTACTTTGACCTTGCTCAATTAAGGCTTTTCCCTACGAACCAAAAATTAAGAGCTCAATACATTATCCATTACTTAAGGACAAAGCCACCCCCATTAGCTATTGTGGCACCATCTGCCTAGCAGGCCCATAACCTTGTTAAACGTGACTGCAATTTTACTCTTCTGAGTTTGTCCTCAGGACTGGAAATGACTGGAAGCAAGAACAGAACTAACTGCTCCCTATAGTCACAGGCAGAAAATAACATTGGAACAAACTGCAGCCTCGTTACAACACCCCAACAGCCCAAAGGCCATACAACAGCACCCCCTCACCCTTTTTTAATCCAATTATAATCCAATAAAAGTTCAAAGCCCCTACCCCTCAAGGGCGGAGTATCTCTCCACATCATACCCCTCTCCTTTCTTGGAGAGTAACTAACACTTTATTCTCTACACTTTCTTCTCTGTGAATTCTTTCATAGCCTGTGTCACCGACCACCCTAACATATAACTCAAAAAATTTTAACTGAAAACTGGTTTGCATTAAGTATATACACTTGAAACAACTGCTCTATAGTTGTACATGTAAACTATTATATTCATAAGTACCCTTTGCCACGAATCTGTGAGCCAAGTCACTTAACCATGTTCATCTACATCTTAAATAGGTATCTGAAGAAACAAAGAATGAGTGTTTATTATCACAAATTATTTAACTAGCAGTTTTTCCTTAAGTCAGCAAAAGCTATTGAAGCTATTTCCATCTATCTTATAAACTGCGCTATATACAGACTATTAGCACAGCTTTGACTGGGATTAAATTCAGGATCTGCAGTTTCTGGCAGTGACTCCTAGAAAATTCTGTTAGTTTCCTCATCTATGAAAGGCAGTGTAGCCTTCCTACCTGGTACAGGTAGAAAACCCTTTAAAAGGGTTTTAAAGACTAAAAGAAAACCTATGTAATGACATAAACACTCGCTAAGCTTGGTTAATGATTGAGTACTAACAAAGTTTGCCAAAGATATTTTCCTTCAGTGCCAGAAGGTAAAGATAAGAAAACTGCCCCAGACCACAGGACCACTGAATGATATTAACCTTTGGCATTGTACCCCTATTATGACACTAAACTCTCCACCCACAGTGGAGTACATCACCATTTTCTGTATGTAGCAAGGCGCCCTGTAATAGCACGTTGTTTTGGTTCTGGGGGAGGCACTGTTCAGGTGTTCAGGGAATGATCCTCAGGGAATGATCCCCAGTGCACTCCCTGCTCCCTGGCATGCAATAAATTTCCTACTAACAGAATCAACTTGGAGGGTTATTTTGGCTCATACCTATCAAGGGGCCGGACCTGTATCAGGTCAGTAACAGCAGGAACACTGCCTAGTTAACAAGATTATCTAAAGATCAAATGAAATAACATACATAGAAGCACCTGTCACAGTCTACACTTAATAAAGCTTAAAAATTAAGAGGAATTTTATAGCACTGCAAGACTACACAGGTTACAAAATCCTATAGATATACTAAATTATACATAAAAGTAAAAAAATAAAATAAAATAAAATCCCAGACTATTCTTTTGTTTGTATTAAAGCAAATTGTCATACAATACTGGACTAAACCCTAGAACAAGTCTGTACCTCCAGTAGCAGTTAACATTCCTGGTTTCAAAGGGGAAGGACGGATGGCTGACAAGAGCTGCACCAGCTATAAAACACACTGCAGACTCACTCACCCTAACCACCTCAGTGTTAATGTACTTGTTAAAACCTCTGCAAATTTTACTCACATTATTTTTGTTACTCTGAGATAAAGCAGAGAACCCTCTCCTGTCCTTCCTCTTCTTCCCTTTTTAAATCTCTGACTCTTCCTGCCCATAAGCACAAGGCGTACAGCCTATTCTGGGCTGTGTGCTCAGATCTCCTGCAGTAAAGATTTCGGGAGGCTGAGGCAAGGTCTAAAATTCATTCTGATCATTGCTCCCTTTTGGGCTGGTAGCTTGATTAAATGGGTCTGGCCTCTTCTTTACTCATGCATATGCATATCTTAAATATATTTCCTTTCAGATAAAATGGGAAAAAGATTCGAAGAAAACTCACCAGCCATTTTCATAGACTTCAGCACAAATACTTTGTCCATTTTCAAATGTAATATACAAGGTGGGGCAAAAGTAGGCTTACAGTTATGAGTACATGAAACAATTTATTCTTATATTATTAGTTATTAATTATTCTTTTCCACATAAACAACTGTAACCTTATTTTTGCCCCACCCTGTATTTTTCGGACAGATACTAGGCTAAGGCTTGATTTAACATTTATAAATATTTAAGAAAAAAGGGAACCAATTTGGAAAACTTTATCAACAAGTTATTAAAACAAAAGTTTGCTTTTTGACAGTGAAATGTACAATATTACACAGTTTGCCATTATTTCCTCTCTAGGAAGAAAGGTACAATGAAATATACAATATATAAGTCATTATAAGCTCAGGAGATTTTTAAACACTGAAGAGACATGAGTTAGAAAAAGTGCAGTCAAACAAACCAACTGTAAAAGCTATTTGTTTTTATTATTTTGTTAAAGCCTAATCCAAACTAAAGTATTATAAGTGAAGTGATTCATGTGGGAATACGCTTTAAAAGATGTAGCTTAAAAAACTGTGTGTGTGTGCATGTGTGTGTGTTGTGGTGGTCGGGAAGACAGTTTAAATAGATAATAAATATGATAACAGACCAGAGTATTCTAATACTGGCTGTTTATATATATAATAAACAAAATAATGGAATTTCATGTCTATTTAAGTGGCACCTGGTATAATGCAACATACAGATTTTTCTAAAGTTGTTAAGGTTATGCATTGCTAGGCATAGCTGTGACTTATCAGTGAATCTAGCACGGAAATATCAGAGAAGTGTAAGGGTCTTAAGTAGGCAAGCATACAGAGAGAACAGACTGGTGTCACAGGATCACCTATACCTGTGAAAAGTGGAGACAAAAGTAGAGGGGAAGGCAAGAGAGATCGGGCATCAGTCTATGTTAGAATTAATTCATTATGAAAACAGAAGACCATTTCTGGATGAAAGGCTCTTTCTTATGCCAGACTTGCAGTCACCACATATTCCCTCACACTACATCTCTGTGGTATATAGGACATCACCAGAAACTCCTGAAGGAATTAAATCCTCAATATTCACGATGCTTATATACAATGTAGTCCCAATCCTTAAAAAGAAAACATTCTTTATACTGAATGCATTTTTATGCACTCAAAAGCAATAATTGACATTTTTCAGTAGGATTTAAGTAGGAGTACAAGTGAATTAAACCATTCAGGTAAAAAGCAACTAAAGCAGCATTTACTGCTTTGATGACTCATGAACATTAATATATATTATTTAGTGTGATACTCCATCCACATAAAAAAGGCATTCTATTTCTTTATTTTTTTATTTGACAAGCAGCAATATCATGTTTGTCATTTAATGTAGATACAATTATTAGGTTATCTGTCATATTACAATATTTAAGTTTTTTATTTATGTCCTTTAAGATACATTAAAAAAAAAAACACATCAACTGCAAACGTGAAGGGGAGAAAAAGCATGGTACCCAACCAAATTTCCACATTTCAGCAACACTTCACTCATTCTTTAATAAAGTTTTAAGAAATGTCATCATGACATGAGCCTGAAATATCTCTAGGCATTTTCTCTGATGCTCATGACGTGGCACTGGTGATGTTGTAAACAGCAGGAAACAGGGGCTGCCGAATGACCAAATTATGGAGGCACAGGCCTGCTTTTTTCCCCGCAGGAACACACCAAATGGTGATGGCAACGATCCTCTCACACCCACACAGGAGGACAGCAACATCACGCTACGTAACTGTACTCATCTGCTGAAGCCTGGCTGCGTTCAATGTACTGTTTGTCTATCAGCACTTCAATACACTTCTTAATCATGCTGATGCTAGGGTTAAACCTAGCTCTTGACTGGCTAATCACCTGTAAGAGAGACATGGGTGTCAAACTGCTGCCAATTAATCAGTTATAAATAGTTTTAAACAACCAGCTATAAAAGTGCCTCGTATTTATTAAGGTTTGATCAAGCATATCTAAGCCATATAGGAAAATATACTCCAAATTATGTAATTAATTATAGTAAGCTGAATAAATTCATCCTAAATGAATACACGATATGTCAAGTGAGTGAGGGCATTAACAATACTAAAAGTTTTAAACTCAGCACCACGTAAGAGGGAGAATTAGATCAATTTTGATATAATGACCAAAAATAATTTTTTATGCAAAGTCAGGAAAAAGCCTAATATTTATGTTGTGAAGGAATTAAAATGTAGAAAACATATATAGCAAGCTCTAATGTTCACAGATAACTACATTAAACTATAAACCAATTAATCTACCTAAATACACACACTCTGAAGCTTTCATTTAATTGCGACTCAACTTTCAGCTCTTAGTTTAAGTAACCCTTTCTCAAGAAAGCTTTCCCCAATATGCCTTAAGACTTTATGTACATTCTCACAGTATTGTATACCTTTTTATAGTACATGCTATTGTAATTTTACATATACTTGCATGTTATTTCAATAATATATTTCTTCCCTATTAGAACTCCAAAAGGGCAGGAACCACAGATTGCTTTGCTCTGCATCAAACCCTCAGTGACAAGCACAGCAATACCACACCATACACATTAATATATTTATGGAATGAATATTTGATGTGGTCAACTTTCTTCAATAACTGGAGAAAAGACTCAATAAATTGGTGAAATTTATACCTCTAAAGTCAAGCCACAGCAAATCTGAACTTAATACTGAAATTATAAATGAGGTCTGTTCCCAATAAGTAATGAAGCATTTCTTTACAGTATTTGCAAATCATATTATTTCTGTGCTGTCTTTCAAAGACACATTTGTAAGAACCTTTGAGAATGTCCCCCACTTTACCTCTTGAATAAGGGCATTATGCCGAAGTACTTTTCGTGCTTTCATGATGCGAACTATAGCAGCTTGGAGATACATTTTCCGGTCTTCATCCACAGCGCTTCTTGTCTGTTCCATTTCCTGTTTTACAGGCAGGAAAAAAGCAAATGAGACATTAAATCATAAAAATTGTTCTTAATTAATTTTATCAGTGAGTTTAAATAAATTTCCAATCAATACTGAGCATATTATAATTATAATGTGCCCAACATCACATAACCTTTACCAAAAAAATATTTATAGTAAGTTATACATAATTCATTGGGTTAAAGTTGGAAGGCTATTAAAAAAAATTAACACTATTGTAGACTGTATTCCATGTAAATAAGACAATAAAGAACTCCAATGACACAGAACAATAATTTTCAAGACTGCTGTCCTATCAATGAGTGCAGACACTATACCTACTACACCACAATACTTCTAGATGCTTTAGTAATTAGCTCCAAGTGCATAGTGGAATAGACTTCAAGATGAAGAGCTGTGGAGGGTTCTATTTGGCTCAAACAGAGAAGTCAGGAATGATGAGCCACAAAAAACATCCCCATGCAGCTCAAACAGTAGAAGCAAGGCACAGAAGCAATGCCATATTAATATGACCTTATAACAGCTTTTAAAAGATAAAATACATGAGAGATACAAGATGGCAGAGGAATAAGTGAAAGCTACACTAATGAACTCCAAGGACCAATCTGGAATTACAACTAAAATGTACAGAAATCATCCTGAATAAGGAATTGAACACTCGCTGAAGAGAAGTCACGGACAGACAGAAGAAACCAGTTCCCCACAACAAGACTGGTAAAGAGTGTGGAGATGCAAGAGGGTTGGCTGGGCTACCCTGGGAGACAGCTGAAGTTCCAGAGAGACATTTCAGCAGCTGGGGGTTCCACCTGAAAAGCGTGGGGTCTAAACCCCAAGCTAGGCTCCCCAGTCTACACCAACAGAGCCAGAAAGGAACCCAGATAACATCCAGCTGTGAAAAAGAGCAAGGTTTCTGTCTGCCAAGGAGAGACAGCTGGAGACTCAAGAGAGCCTCTTAAACAGTCAATACACATTTCGTTTGCAGCCACTTACCTAAGGCTCCAGCAGAGGGAGGAGGGCAGAGGGGACTGGAGGAGCTTGAGGAGAGTCTGGGGCTGGTGGCTCTAGGGAGAGAACTGAAGGAACAGCCACCAGGATCCCTGTGCTAAGTCATTCCCTGCATTACAGAAACGGTCTTTCTCAGGCAGAGCACTCCTCTCCAAAAGGCATCATCAGCCTGAGGGGAAGCAATAGCCCCAGTCTCAGGAATTACTCTGCTCCACCCTGGAGCTTAAGCTGGAGGCTATATCACTGATTAGTTTAATAACTAAACTGAGTATCTGGGAGCTCTGTGAGACTTCACCTGACCCTCTCCAGTACCCTTTGTTCATAAAAGACTACAGTGGTGCACAGCCTGGTTCTTTCTGCAAACACCCAGGCCCAGCAGAGGAGCCACATGCCGCGGATGGCTGATCATTTTAAACTGGTTGATCAGGGCCAGTCACAAGCAGCATCTGACAAAGGCCTACAGCAGAGTTTCAGCAGAGTCTCTACGTAATACACAGAAACAAATACAAAGACACACCCAAAACAGGAAGACAAAGAAACAGACCCAAAATGAAAGAACAAGAGAATTCTCAGGAATAAGAGCCAGATGAAATTAAGGCAAGAGATTTATAAGACAGAGTTTAGAGTAGTGATTATAAGGATACTCAACAGCATGAAAAAAAGGCATAAAAACACTAAACAAGTATCAGAAATATAGAATACAATTCTAAAATAAATAATACATTGTAAGGAATAAACAGAAGGTTAGATGAAGAAGAGGAAGGAAAGGTAGAAAAAAATCAGAGAAAAGAGAGCAAAAAGAAAAAAGAATTTAAAAAAATGAGAAGACCTTAAGAAACCTTTGGGACAACACAAAGCATAAAAACCCCCGTATCATGGAGATACAGAAAGAGATGAGTGCAAGCAAGGGATCAAGAACCTATCTGAAGAAATAATGACCAAAAACTTCCCTAATTTGGTGAAGGAAAAAGACACACAAGTTCAGGCAGCTCAGAGAGTCCCAAACAAGATGAACCCAAAGAGGCCTACATTGAGACATATCATAATTAAAATGACCAGGCTTAAACACAAAGAATCCTAAAACCTACAAGAGAAAAGCAGGTAGTTATATACAAGGGAGCACTATTTAGACTGTCACATGATTACTCAACAGAAACATTTCAGGCCAGAGGGAGTGGAATGAGATATTCAAGGTGCTGAAAAGCAAGGACCTGCAACCAAGGCTACTTCACCTAGCAAGGCTATCATTTAAAATCAAAGGAGAAATCAGGAGCTCCCCAGACAAGAAAAAACTGAAGGAATTTGTTAAGACCAAAGCGGCACTACAACAAATGTTAAAGGGCTAAGAAGAGGAGGAAGAGGGAGAAGAAGAAGAAAGAGGTAAAAGAAAAAAGGAAACAGAGGAAAAGAGTCTAACAATAATTTGGCACTAAATATGTATCTATGAATAATATTAAATGTAAATGTCTTAAATGCTACAACCAAAAAACATAGGGTAGCTAAATGGACAAGAAAATAAGACCCATATATATGTTGCCTCCAAGAGACCCATCTCATATTAAAAGATACATACAGACTAAAAGTAAAGGTATGGAAAAATATATTTCATGCAGATGGAAAGGAAAAGAAAGCTGGGGTAGCAATACTTGCATGCAAAAAAACAGACTTTAAAACCAAGGCTATATAGTAAGAGACAAAGAAGGACACTACATAGTGATAAAGGGTACAATCCAACAAGAGCATATAGCCCCAGTAAATGTTTACACACCCAACATAGCACCTAAATATGTGAAGCAAATCTTGATAAACATGAAGGGAGAGATCAGCAGAAATACAGGCATAGTCAGGGATTTTAACACCCCAATGACTTCAATGGATAGATCTTCCAGGCAGAAAATCAATGCAAGGAGACAGCAGCCTTAAATAACACACTAGATCAAATGGATTTAATTATTATCTTCAGGCATTTTACCCCAAAGGAGAATATACATACTTTTCCAGTGTACATGGAACACTTTCTAGGATAGAACACATGTTAGGACACAAGTCTCAATAAATTTCAGAAGACTGATATCACATCAAGCATCTTCTCTGACCACAATGCTATGAAAGTAGAAATCAATCATAAGAGCATTCAAAAACATGCAAAGGCATGGAAGCTAAATAAGATGTTATTAAATAATGAATAGGTTAACAATGAGATCAAGGAAGAAATCACAAGATACCATGAAACAAATGAAAATGAGGACACAACAATCCAAAATCTGTGGGACACAGGGAAAGCAATCCCAAGAGGGAAATTCATAGCATTACAAGCCTATCTCAAAGAAAAAACAAGAAAAAGCTCAAGTAAACAATCTAATCTTACACTTAAAGGAACTTGAAAAAAACAACAAAGCCTGAAGTGAGCAGAAGAAAGGAAATGATAAAGATCAGAGCAGAAGTAAACAAAATAGAATCTAAAAAAACAAATGATACAAAAGATTACTGAATCCAAGAGCTGGTTGTTTGAAAAGATAAACCAGATTAACAACCCTATACTGAGCTCATAAAGGGGTGGGGGGGAAGAGGACCCAAATAAATAAAATCAAGAACGAAAGAGGACAAATAACAACTGACACCAAAGAAATATAAAGGATTTAAGAAAATATTATGAACAACTATATAAGCTATCAAACTGGAAAACATGCACAAAATGGATAAACCCCTAAAAATATACAATCTTCCAAAACTAAATCAGGAATAATCAGAAAGACTCTTAACAGACAGATTAGAATAATGAAACTAAAGCAGTAATCAGAAACTCCCAACAAATGAAAGCCCTGGACCAGATGGCTTCACAGATGAATTTTACCAAACATTCTGAGAACTAATACCTATCCTTCTCAAACTATTTCAAAACATTCAAGAGGAGGTAAGCCTCCCAAGCTCATTTTAAGAGGCCAGCATTATTCTAATTCTAAAACCAGATAAAAGGACTCCAGGACTTCTGGCCAAGTGGGGCAGGGGGAATGCTGGTGGGAGAGGGTATGCAGGGCAGAGGGGAATAAAGGGGAGAGAAAAAATGGGACAACTGTAATAGTGTAATCAATAAAACAAATTATTTTTGAAAAACAGATAAAGACATTACAAAAAAAGAAAATACAATCACAGGCGAATATCCCTGATGAACTTAGATGCTAAAATCCTCAACAAAATAATAGTAAACCAAATACAGTAATGCATCAAAGTGATCATACACCATGATCGAGTGGGATTTATTCCAGGCATGCAAGATTGGTACAATATTCACAAATCAATAAATGTGAGTCACCACATAAACAAAATGAAGGATAAAAACCACATGATAATATCAATAGATACAGAAAAAGCATTTGATAAAATCCAGCACCCATTTATGATAAAAACTCTCAGCAAAGTGGGAATAGAGGGAACATAACTAAACATAATAAAGGTCATAATGAAAAACCCCCTGCCAACATCATACTCAATGGGCAAAAACTACAAGTGCTCCCCTTAAGACTGGGATACAGACAGGGTTATCTGCTTTTATCTCCTTTATTTGACATAGGACTGGAAGTCCTAGCCACAGCAGTCAGACAAGGAGAAAAAATAAAAGGCATCCAAATTGGAAAGGAAGAAATAAAACTGTATTTGCATATGACACGATACTGTACATAGAGAACCCCAAAGGTTCCACCAAGAAATGAATACAGCTGATAAATGAATTCAGGAAAGTATCAGGATACAAAATTAACATCAAGAAATCAGCTGCATTTTTATATGCCAATAAAGAACTAACAAATAGAAATTAAGAAAGCAATCCCATTCATAATTGCCACAAAAAGAATACCTAGGAACAAATCTAACCAAGTATATAAAAGACTTGTATTCAGAAAATTATAAGACGCTGAGGAAAGAAATTGAAAAAGATACAAGTGGAAGCACATACCGTGTTCATGGATGTGAAGAATTAATGTCATTAAAATGTCCATACTACCCAAAGCAATCTATAGATTCAATGCAATTCCTATCAAGATTTCAATGACATACTTCACAGAACTAGAACAAATATTTTTAAAAATTATATGGAACCACAAAAGGCCCCATATAGCAACAGCGATCTTGAGAAAGAAGAACAAAGTTGGAGGAATCACACTACTGAATATCAAACTGTACTATAAGGTCATAGTAATCAAAACAGCTTGGTACTGGCATAAAAACAGATACATAGATCAATGGAATAGAATAGAGAGCCAGAAATAAATCCATACCTTTATAGTCAGTTAGTATTCAACAGAGGAAACAAGCACATACAATGGGCTAAAGATAGGTAATTCAATAAACAGTGTTGGGAAAATTGGACCAATATGTGTAGAAAAATGAAACTAGACCACCTTCCTACACCACACGCAAGAATAAATTCAAAACGGATCAAAGACTTAAATGTTAGACCTGAAACCATAAAAACTGTAGAAGAAAACATAGGCAGCAAAGTCTTGGACATTGCTCATAGCAGTATTTTATTGTATATATTTCCTCAGGCAAGGGAAACAAAAGCAAAAATAAACAAAGGGGACTACATCAAACTAAAATGTTTTTGCACAGCAAAGGAAATCACAAAATAAAAAGACAACCTATGGGATGAATGGGAGAACACATTTGCTGATACATCTGATAAGGGGTTAATATCCAAAGTTTATAAGAACTTATAAAACTCAACACCAAAAAAACAAGACAATTAAAAAATGTGTAAAGGACCTGAACAGACACTTCTCCAAAGAGGACATATAGATGGTCAACAGACATATGAAAAGATGCTCGATGTCACTAATAATCAAAGAAATGCAAATTGAAACCACAATGAGGTATTATCTCACACCTGTCAGAATGCCTATCATCAGTAAATCAACAAACAAGTGCTGGAGAGGATGTGGAGAAAGGGGAATCTTTTTGCACTGTTGGTGGGAATGTAGATTGGTGTAACCACTGTGGAAAGCAGTATGGAGATACCTCAAAAAATTAAAAATGGATCTGCCTTTCAACACAGCTATCCCACATCTGGGAATATATCCTAAGGAACCCATAACACTAATTTGAAAGAACATGAGAACCCCTATGTTCATGGTAGCATTATTTACAATTGCCAAGATATGGAAGCAGCCCAAGTGTTCATTAGTAGTTGAGTGGATAAAACAACTATGGGATATTTATACAATGGAATATTACCTGGTTGTAAAAAAGAAGAAAATTTTACCCTCTGTGACTGTATAGAGGAACCTGGAGAACATTATGCTAAGTGAAATAAGCTAGAGAAAAAGAAATACCATATGATTTCACTCATATGGGGAATCTAATGAACAAACTGAACTAACAAGGAAAATGGAAACAGCCTCATAGATGGAGAGCAGGATGACAGCTGTGAGGAGTGGGGAGGGGAGGGAGTGGAGGGATTGAGCAAAAGGAAAAAGGATTCATGGACATGGACAACACTGCAGTAACTGCTGGAGGGTGGGGGTTACAAGGGGACTAAATGATAATGGACAAAATACAATAAAGATTAAATTTAAAAAAGAAGGTAAAATACAACCTATATATTATAAATTATTATTCACTGGTCCAGAGGAAAAAATAGAACATTGAACATTTAAGGGTTCAAATTTTATAGTAATTCATTAACGTCTGTCTCCTCAAGGGAAAGGTCCTGAAGGAAAGGTCTGACATCCTATATACCTTTATATCCTGTCCCAAGCCCAAGGACAGGATGGTGCATAGATGACAGTAAGGAAATGTGAGTGATATGGACAAGTTATCTGAGAACTAAGCAATAATCACTGCTAAGTTAAAAGAATCAATAGCACACATGCAAACTGGCTCATCTGGTAATCTGGAACCCATTCCATGCCTCACAGATCACAATTTGAGTTTTGACAAGATACTCTGGTGGCTCAATTGCAACTTTTCTTTTGAAATGATGTGTTGTAAAACTTTCCATTATTTTACAAATGAAAAATATCAGGTTATATTACTATTCAAGGAAGGAATTTTTGAAACGATAGAACGTAGAGCCATACATTTAAGAGCAATGCAACACCCTTTTCCTTAGATACACAGTACACTACTGTTTTTAAAATCTAAACTAGTGGCAGATTTTGTTTGTAAGGTTAGTGAATGCAAAGAATAAACCAGAAAAGATGCACCATATATTTATTCTGATGTGCAGAGTTTCGTATCATCTCAATGTCACTACTTGCAAAGTACAATGTTTAAATATTCCCAAAATAAATGACATAGAAAAGCACTTACCTGTGGTGTGTCTTTCTGCATTGATGTAGTAATTTTAAATTTTGTTCTTTTACTGCTGAAGTTCATATTTAATGAGAATGAAGATTCTGCATCGATATCTTCCTATAATTAAAAATAACTCATTTATACATGTAATACATAAAACCATTACATGAGTTGCTACAAATAGTATGCTATGAAATAACCAAGAAAAAAACTAAATTCTCACAATCTTTAACAGTATAAAAATCATTTAAGAGAAAAATAAATGTCTTCTGTCAAAGAGGTAAAAAACAATTCTTTTTAAATTTTACACTTGATAGAATTTTAATCAGTTTAGATGAAATAAATAAGCAATTTTCTGGCCAGATTATTACATATATTACCTTTGGATAAGACAAAAAGAAGTCAAGCTCATTGACTTAAACAGAATTTAGCATTTTAATTTTTATGAAATACCTACACATAATTTTTCTATCACTCCCATTTTGAAAAACCAAACAACCAAGTTATTTTTTAAGTGCTGCAATAACAAAATACCAATTATAAATAATCTAAGTATAAAAGCATGCTCTTTCCAGTGGCACACAAGTATCATTTCTCCATCACCCTGGTGTGATTCTGACAAGAGTTTGCTCTTTAGTTCATGTTTTATTCACTTTGCCAGAAGCAAATGACCTTTTCTCAACTGAAAGTTTTTAAGTCAATTTGTAGAATCACAATTTCTTCTATCAGGCTTAAGAAAGCCACTCATATCATACAGTGGACATTCTCTATCAGCAGGATCTAGAAGCACTTGGTGGACAGACTCATTCTCAATAATAACCTAAGGAATTCTAAGGAACTGGCAGATTCATAATTAAAATTTAATGTGCAAACAAGCAATCTGTATTTATTTTTGGGCAGCAAATATAACACATTTCTGGGCAGCAAATATAACACATTTTAAAAATATATATAACTTCTAACTATAACAATTAGGCTTAAAAATTTAAACTTTGATTTAAAAATGTTAATCTTAGGGATGTCAGCAAAATGAATTCATGAAAGAAATAAATTGTAGGCTATTAACTTTATCAAAAATAAAAGTGAAATGTCATTTACAAGAATTTTTTCTTAAAGGCACAATAATTTGAAGTAGGTGATTTAACCTACATCTGTTGCTTTTTTTTTTTTAACCATTTACTAATATCCAAGATATACTACAATAGCAAAAACATTACTGGAAAGAAAAAGTTGTAAAGAAAAAAAGGAATATACTGTTATTGGCTTGCTATTCTTGTGACAGATATTAGAAAATATGGTGGTTATTTGAGTCCTGAAATTAAAGGACATGAGAATGAGAGTATTTGGGATGAAGTACACATTTTAAACATCATACAAACGACATCAACAGGCTGTCATTTCCTACTACAGAACCATGCAGTTAAATATAAACTAAACACATGGGAAAAACCAGAAAGTTTTACAATAAGCTACAGTTTTCAACCTCAATTAACCAAAGTACTCCCGATGGCAATTCTTTTTGAATTTTTCAGTACACTGTCATAGTAGAGGGCAAATGAAATCAAACTATCAAGGCAACATAGGCACCAATTTAACACAGCCTTCTCTGTGACTCCTCAAATTCACAACTGTAAGGAGCTGGCAGTAATGTAACTGATTCAAGTGCTTCCCAAAGTACCAAGGGCATTAAACAATTATTACCTACTTTCAATACTGTGAGTATCCCATGAAAAAACTTTCATGTTTCCAATGCTTAAATTCCTTGACCTTTAAATTCCCATACCTTTTCTGAATCATGGTTAATCATTTTCACATCAAGTAATGATTTGATTGTTTTTGTCAGTTCCTTTTCATTCATCTGAGTGCTGTCTTGAAGCTCTTTATAGCTGACAATTTCACTGTTGTTAAAAGCTAGAAGAACTGCCATTTGATATGTTGTAACCATGGCTACATATGGTTTGCCCAAATAGTTCATTTTAACTTCACCTACAAGTAAAACAGATTTGTGACAATAAACTGATCATTCAAAGAAACATTTCAAAATTTCTTAAATAATAACTTTTTATTTCAGATATTTTCTCCTGAAGTAAGGACTTGTTAATTGTTGCAAAGCCATTCCACTAGCAATGTAATCATTTTGTTTGTGTAGGGTTAGGGTCATTCATTTTGAGTATAAATCACAACTAAGCTATTAAACTTTACCAGCAGGGTTTACATAATGCCTTTAAATAGTCATTGGAAGGCTAACACAAACATAGGCAGAAAAAAACTAGTAAGAGGAGGTGGGGATAGGAAAAGGAGCGGACAAAAAGGAGAGAATATAGGCTAGCTATTAGCAAGTGACTCATCTGCTATCTCCATCTGGCCTATCCCAGGTAAGAGAGGTCTGTCTATAAGCACACAGGAGATGCTTGTCCTGTAGCTCTGATTAAACTGTAATTTCTGCCAAAATTGTTAAAATAACATTTTTCTTCCCAGCAATTTTCTAGGGGAAAACAGGAATGGGAGGAGAAACAGACATCTACACTGTATTGAAACAGCTGGTAGAGTAACAGTGTGCTACACTCTACATCACCCCTCCCCCCGCCAGAGCTATGAAATACACAACAGACTGAGGTATACTGCAGCTCTGCCATATTCCAAGGAGAGAGAACATTAAAAAAATAAAAAGCTTATTATAAACTGTATGACCAACATGTATATATTCTGTAACTCTGTAACATGTTAAAAAAAAAGTTAATTAAGTCAACTGCTTCCTAAAGCATAAAGTGGTATAGTGATTCTCTCTCTCTCTCTCTCACACACATACACACACTCACTCACACTCTGCATTACTTGACTATCAATGAATTATAAACTGACCCAGCATGAAATTTGGTTTTAGAGCTCTACATTTTAACTCAAGAAAGCTGTATTTCAGATGAACTTAACCCAAGAGGATGCATTCTCCTTGTTAGTGGGAATTAGTAACTCTGATCAAGATTTTGTGTTTTAATTCATTATGTAATTACAGATTTTAAAGAATATAATTCTATTCAATTAATTATCACCATACAGATGCCTATTCTAACTTTCATCATACCTTGACTTATTTCAGAAATATTTCCCAAAATTTTCTGGATAGAAATAGCTTGAGGAAAAAATTCCTAATCTCTGAATTTTCATGAAAAGAGGTTTAATATTAATTAGAATATCTGATTCACACAGAGTTTAAGTAAGAATTATCACTAGGCATGTACTACTAACAATTAGTATAAAGAATACTCAACATTTAAGTTTAGAAAATGTGGTGAAGAGTAAAACACCACACACACTGCATTATATCATTTGTGCGATGACTGCTTAATCATATGCCAGAAACAGGTATAAAACAATGCATCAAGCACCTCCATGACTGAATGAGACCATC
Source organism: Tonatia bakeri (assembly GCA_004024845.1). NCBI lineage: Eukaryota > Metazoa > Chordata > Mammalia > Chiroptera > Phyllostomidae > Tonatia > Tonatia bakeri. The sequence continues at coordinate 29,697 of PVIA01009275.1, forward strand.
AGCCAGCATGTCCCTGATGTTGTAACATGCTGCCATCGGTTTGGAAACAGAATGAGTCTTCGGTCAAACGGCCTTTCACTATCACTAGAACCCAAAGAGCACGAGGAGATTGTGCAAGTAAGGGGTCAGAGTATCACTTATTAAGAACAGTCTGTAATCCTTAAAAGGGGGTAAATTAGTGAGCTTTGTATTACGCCTTTTCCTATTTTTTCAATAAATTATTGAAATCAGAGGTATATGGACCTCTTCCCAGTTTTTTAGCATCATACACTTATCGGGTCAGCTCACAGCTGAAAAGACTGGGACCTATCAGATTACCTGTTCATTGAAAAGGGGAATGTTGGTCTTTACACTGATGCTATCTGCTGGTCACCTTAACCAAGTGAGCAACTTTAGTGTCACTAATAGTGGGGCAATCTGACATTACCTGTCCTCTATTGTAATGTAGTATGAAGAACAGAGAATAACCTAAGTAGTGGTCTTCGCAACAGTATTTAATCTGAGTATAATCACACTTTTAGACTTAATTTCCACTTCACAGAAAATATAGGGAGTAGAAGACAAACAAAACATATCACAGATAAATACTCCAACAAATACAGAATAATCTCTGAATATTCTACAAGACGACTGGCCTGGTCTTTTTTTAAAAAGGTATGTCCAGAGGGTTAGAGTTGGGAAGAGGACAGAGGTTGGAGAAAGTGTTAGATAAGACAAGGGTCTCAAGGTCTGGGCAGTTCTAAATGCTGTTATTATTCTTTTATTGGATAATTTTTAGAGGGACAGAGGGATGGAGGGAGGGAGAGAGAGACATCAATTTGTCATTCCACTTACTTATGCACTCATTGGTTGATTCTTTTATGTGCCCTGACTGGGGACTGAACCCACAATCTTGGTGTATCTAGACAATGCTCTCAGTTATCTGGCCAGTGCCACTAAATGTTATTCTTGCCAAATGTTAAAATGTAGCACAGTATTTTGCAGACCATCTGTAAACATGATGAACCTGACAGGGTCTCAATCCTATAAATGCAGCAACTCAAAGAAATCAGGTGTAATTGACCAAATAGTGTATATGAACAATGACTAAGCTTCCCTTCCAGGAGACAGAGGTTTGGATATGAATCCCATCTCCTTTACTCCCTTCAGTAAATAAAACTACCTTGGGACAACCACATCTTCTTGAATAGAGCTCCCTAAGTGGCAAACCTCTCCAGTTAGGTAATAAGTTTGGTGACTCCAGATGGAACTCTTAAAAGGTCTCTATTTCAGTCTAGTGTGGATACTGTTGAAACAGTCAGTAGTGGCAGCTCATACGGGGCTTACCTGCTTAAGTCTTCACTGAATAAGGGGTCTGTTCTATAGAAGATGCCTGCTTGGTGCAGACCACTGAAACAGTGCCTAGCCTGTCTTGGCAGCTACATGGAGTGGCTACCTGAACCTGTTCTGTTGAGTGCTTAAGAAGGCCAGTGAGTAGGTCAGCCTCTGTGGTCACTATAATTAGTGTTTCTAATCTGTTTTAGGTACAGGGTTGTCAGAAAGGTAGTTTCATTTCTGGTGCATGTTTGGTTTCCAGTTGGTTGGGCAGAAACTGTCCACAGGATGCCTGATTCAGGGCCAAACTTAGGTCTAACTCTGGAGGGTTGAGGAACGCCTGTAACACAATGCAAGGCATCTTCAGGTGACAGTCTCTGCTCTGGGTGTCTAGCTCTAGAGGGTTGAGGGATGCCTGCGAGGCAATCTAGGACATCCTTGGGTGACAGCCTCTGGTCTGGTTGCATCCCCTACAGTTGGATTATGTTTTGTGTATATTTGCATTTGCCTTCTTTGTCTGATATGTAAATGTGAGGATATTTTTCTGCTAGTCACCCTAGGACTGTTACTGGCCTTCTTGGCAGCTAGGAGTCAGTTCTACTGTTACTGATAGTAGGCTAGTCAGTCCAGGTTGTTTGAGGGGTTTGGAAACACCTCTTAAGAAAAATGGTAAATATATTAAAAAGGAACCAAGGATTGGAAACTGAACCATCAGCCAAGACACTGCCAGTCCTCGAGGGCCTCCCAGAAGACCTCCTTGATTTCTTGTTGCCAGGTGTACCCAAACTAGGGGACCATGCCTCCCTCCCAGGAAGGCCTTTCTCTTCTAGCCTCCCTTTTGCTCCCCCTCCCAGCTATCAGCCTCCAGATTCTTCTGGTTTCCCTCATCTATTAAGAATGCCTTTGAACACTTTTCCAGAATAGGAAATTAATACCCAATCCTGTATCCCTGGCTACCTGAGCCTACTACCTATCAAGATACTAGTTTTTATCCAGCCCAGAGGCCAAATTATGTCCCTTCAGACAGGTTCCAGACAGGAATGGGGGAATGGTCCTTTCTTGACATCAGATCTGTATACTGGAAGGGAAATACTAAGGGACGTCAAGCTTATCCAGAGGGGTTTATTAGCTTGATTAGTGGTATACTCACCACCTATAATCCCACTTGGGAAGATATTCAATCCTAATCATCCTTATCACTACTGAGGAAAAACCTACTGTACTGTTAAAAATTAAGGAAGAGGCTGATAAACAACATATCACTTAGTCTAATAGTCAGATCTGGTGGCCAGCACACGCGTTAGTTCCCAGTGCTAATCCTTAGCGGGACCCCACGACCAAAGAGCCTGGGCTCACTGTGAGTGTTACAGGAACCTATTGCTGAAAGGTATGAAGGACACCGGTTGCTCACCTGCAAATTGGGCCAAAGTTAGAAACATTCAATAAGAGGCCCATGAAAACCCTTCAGTTTTCTTAGGAAAAAAAAATTTAATTGCTTACGACAATACACCACAGTAGACCCCAAAGAGCCAGGGAGTGAAGCTCTCCTGAATACCCACTTCACATCCCAGAGTGCTCCGGATACCTGTAGGAAGTTACAAGAAGAGAGGTGGGAACTACCACTCCCACCTCCCAATTGGTAGAGGTGGCCTTTAGGATTTTTAACAACAGAGATGTGACAGAAAAAAAGAAGAAAGAAGGAAAGATGAAAAAGCAGGCTGCTTTTCTGGCTGCTGCCTTTTAGGCTTTGGGTAACTGGAGGAGGCAGAAGACCACCCTGGGTAAGTAACCCCAGCCCTCACCATGAGACCAAGCAAAGATGTCCTGCAAAGCTATAGTCAGTGTGTATATTGCAAACAAAAGGGTCACTGGGAGAAAGAATGACCCAAGCATCCTCAGGGAAGAAAGGAGGGAAGCTCCTAATTCTTTGCAGTTACCTCAGAGAGAAGATGAAGACTGAAAGCTCCCCTTTTGGTTCCAAAAGGTAACATTTCAATCTCCCATGTGGAGCCCTGGGTTACTTCGAATAAAGAAAGGAAAAGAATTTGAATTTCTATTAAACTCTGGAGCCACTTACTCTGTTCTTACTACCCGGAAAGTCCCCCTCTCTAAGAAGGAATGTAATATTAAAGGAGTGTCAGGACAACACAAAGAAATTCTTTGAGCCTCTGACATGTGACACAGGGTCAAAACAGCTGTCACACTCTGTCCTCAAAGTACCTGAGTGTCCAGTTCCCCTTAGGAAAGGGACCTACTAAATAAATTGGGGGCTACCATACATTTAACCAAGAAAAAGTTGAACTACTGATTACCAATGATAAAGGAATAGATTTCATGGCCCTTATCCACTGGGTCTTGAAAGACCAGCAACCTATGCCCACAGAGATTCTCAGCCAGGTTAATCCAGCTATTTGGGCAGAAGGAGAAGTTGAAGGGCAAAGAATGTCCTACCTGTTAGAGTAGTATTTAAACAGCAGACCACTGGCGCAGGGTTAAACAATACCCCTTGAAACTTGGGGCAAAAACAGGAATCGCCCCATTCTAAAAGCACTTTTGAATCAGGGCCTCATTCAGCTTTGTCAGTCACTCTGTTAACACCCTCATCCTTCCCATTAAGAAACTGGGGGTAGGGGGATATAGATTTGTACAAGACTTCAGGGTTGTGAATGAGGTATATGAATTATACTCTACCTGCTGTTCCTAACCTTGTTGGCCAACCCCCCAGGATCTAGCAAATACTACCCAGTTCTAGTTAAAAGATGCTTTCTTTTGCATTCCCTTGGACTATGAGTCCCAGAAGATTTTTGCATTTGAATGGGAAGATCCTGACACCCATCAGAAGTCCCAGTATTGCTGGACTGAATTACTAAAAGGTTTCAGAAACTCCCCAGCACTCTTTGAGAAGGTCCTTGTGAAAGACCTCCAGATTGAAAATGGGACTATTCTACAACATGTAGATGACATTCTAATTGCTGGCTCAGCAATTAGAATAGTATTTCCTTAAGACGGAAATACTATTCTGACCTTAAACCATCTAGCAGAAAGGGGATACAAAGTACCCTAGAAAAAAGTCCGGACATTCAAACCAGAAGGTGAGTACTTGGGTTTTCTTGTTTTTCAAGGACAGAGAAGCCTACCTGCAGAGTGAAAGGCAATAATAGCCAGCCTTGCTCTACCATGGAACTGGAGGCAGTTGAAAGGTTTTTTTTTGGAATGACAAGACTTTGTAGGAACTGGATACCTAATTTTCTGGATACCTAATCTTGGTCTTACAGCCAAGACCCTCTATGATAAATTGAAAGAAGAGAATATTCCCTAGGAATAGGACAAAGAGCACCAAAATGCTTTTGAAAATACAGCAAGCTCCTGCCTTGGCCTTGCCTGATTTGGAAAAGCCTTGGGAATCATCAGAGCAGGAGACTCAAGAACTGTGGCACAAGGGTGGCTGACCAGCCTGAGGGCAGTGGCTGCAAGGTGCGTCCAAAGAGGAAGACATCAAAGAGAAAAGTTAACAATGGAACAGCTCTAAGTACATGGACCTCACACCAGGTGGTCACAGTTCTTGAAACCAAGGGAAATAACTGGTTAACAGGAGGCCAGGTTGTTAGACAATCCTAACATCACTATAAAAAGTTGTCACACCCTCAATCCTACTATTTTACTGCCAACCTCCTTCAAAGCCCCAGATCTTAACTATGCAGAAATTATTCATGTAAGGTCACTTCTACTAGAATACAGTGTACGTTAGCCAACTCAGAACAAATACGGTGTATAGATGGGTGTAGCTTTATAACCAGTACAATGAGAAGGGCAGGATATGCAATGGTATCCTTGTTCAACACCAATGAAGCAGAGGCTCTTCCCCCTGGGACTTCTGCTCAAAAAGCTGCACTTTATTGCATTGACCCAGAACCCTGAATGAGGAGGAAACAAAACCCTCACAAATATGCCCACTCCATGCCCACAGGGCTACCTGGAAGGGGCTGGAATTGCTAATGGCTAGCAGCAACGAGGTAAATTAGGACCCCTGATTCTAAGATTACTGAAGGCCAATACAAAATCTAAAAAATTGCAGTGGTACACCACAGTGGCCATCAGAGAGGAGACTTGGGGCTCATGAAAGGGCATAGCCTTGCAGATTCCACAGGGAAAATAACAGCTCTGAGCAAAACAGTAATGTAGCTGGCTCTCTTTCCCAGCTTGACTCTAATCACAACACCCCTGTGTGTACCAGAAATGATCTAAAAATTGCCAGGAATGAAGCTTTAAGGACACTCCTACGTCCAAGTGGTGGCTGACACATGAACACTGAAAGACACTTGTTCCTCAAGGGGTAGCTTGGAAAATAGTAAAAGAAGCCCATGATTTCACACATTATGGGAAGGAATGGTTACTTTGGGTGACCATGACCCAGGATATGAAAAGAATCATTAATAGTGTATGGCTAGCTGAGTACAATGCACAAAGAATGATGCATGTACTAGACCTCTGGTACCACCTTTGACTCAGGCAGTCCTGGCCCGGGAAAGCTGCCCAGAAAGGAGTGGAGGTGGACATTACAGTAATGCCCTATGTTCCCGGAGGATTCAAATACTTATTATTAGTGTTAGTGAACACATTTACTGGATGGGTTGAAGCATTCCCAGGACAAACTGAAAGGCACAATGAAGTTGTAAAAGCCAACTTAAGGAAATGGTGTGTTTGGATCCCTTGGGACGTTTCAGAGTAACAATGGTCCAGCTTTCACAGTGGCCATAATAAAGGGAGTAGTACAGGCTCTCCAAGTTAGGTGGGTCTTAACATTCTTTGTGGAGATCACAGTCTTCAGGAGAAACAGAATGATTTAATCAGATGCTCACAAAGACCCCAGCCAAACTGTGCCAAGAAACACATTAGACCTGGCTTGAATTATTACCAATTGCCCTGACTCAGATCAGGGTAGCACCTAAAGGAAGGTTTAAGTTAAGAACTTTTTAACTTATGTATGGTAGGCCCTTCTTGGACTCCTCTCAAATTTTAGGATGCCCAGACTCATTTATAGAACAAGCTGTTACACATATTATCCAAGTAGGAAAGGTAACTGAAAACTTAAATGTATACGCTAAATTGGTTTTACCCACACCATCAAATACTAAGCTATGCCTGTATGATCCAGGGACCTGGGTATATAAAAAACCTGGAAATTAGGATCCCCACAAGGCCAACTAAACCCAAAATGAACAGGTCCTTGTTCTGTGTTATTAACAACTCATTATTCTCTGAAATTACAAGATATAACTTGCTGGACACATCATTCTGTACTGAAGCCATCTCTACCACTCAGTGAAAATAAGGAATAAGATCCACGGTTCTCCTGTGAACCCATCTGACCTCAAGCTGCTCTTCAAAAAAAATAGTAACCACTACACACTTCTCTTCTCAGGAATCCCAGAACCTAGGGGGCCCTAAGACTTTCATAGGTGTGAATTTCAGTCCTCTAACTCAAAGATGTACTCAGTGTACGTTCAGCAGGAAGCAGTTACAGAAGTATGACCCTCATCCCCATTCCCTCAAGAAAGATGAGTGAAAAATCTCAGGGGAACTGATAAAACAGGGTCTCAAGGTCTGGGCAGTTCTGAATGTTATTCTTGCTAAATGTTAGACTATAGCACAGTATTTGCAAACCAGCTGTAAACATGACACGCCTGACAGGAAATAAACTGGATGAAAGTAATTAGTAAGTAACTGAACAAACAGTGTGTATAAGTAATAACTGTGCCTCCCTTCCCAGACAGTGAGCTTTGGATATGAATCCTGTCTTCTCTACTTGCTGCAAGTAAATAAAACTACCTTGCAACAACCACATCTCATTCCTGAATAGAGCTCCCCAAGTGATGAACCACTTGTGCTCAGTAACATAAGAGGGAAGACACCAAAACCAAATGCAATTAGCAATATTTGATTACATTAGTAACAGCCATCAAAGTAACTGGAAACAATCAGGAAAATCTGAACATGGACTGGACATCAGATAATATTAAAACCCCTTGCCATTTTAGCTGCTGAAATACTTGAAATCACCAACGAGAAGAATTTAGTCACTGACACAATCACTTTTAAGATATGTGCAATAATACAGTGTGACCTTCATTTTGTGAGACTTGCCAGGTTTCATCTTGGTAGCAAATATTAACACTGACACATATAATGATTTACAGTTCAGTATGTGCTAATGTGAGCTAATCATATATATTATCTGTGTATTATCTACATATCTATGTATTATGCAATGAAGTGTTATCTCCCCTGAGTTCATCTTTCCTCAACTTATCTTTCCACAACTGACCAGGACTTCTTGTAACTTCTTGTTCTGCCACAACTGAAACTTACTTATAACCAAACAGTGGAACAGTTTCCAGGTTCTCTTATTGGTCTTCATCAAGTTGTTTTCTCATAATAATTCTATCCAATGTCTTAGCCATAAATTCAATGGAATTTTCATCTTTCAGTAACCATTACATCTGATATTGTAGATCAATGATTTTCAATGGGTGTGTGGCAAGAATTTTTTTAAAAATATTCAATACCTGGCTATTTAGTCAGGAGCAATGACCTCCTTCCCTTTAGACTGTCAAATAAAAAAATGACAGCCAACACAATAATAGCTATCAGGTATGAATTAATCAAAATTATACCTATTTTTTTGGTCAGACCAGCAAAAAATATATTTTTGCATGCTACAGAATTTTAGTAATTAAATTCTATGTGCCATGAGATGAAAAGGGTTGAAAACAGATGCTGTAGATTGCTTAATTCTTAAAATTTTTACCTCTGTTGGTCATACGCTTTCAACACTCTTCTATGATTGTTTTGGCTAAGTCATATTCATCCTTGAAAATCAAGATTAGATGTTATCTACCCATTAGCTATTTGCCACCACCATTCTGTGTGATATCTAATACCCTGGGCTTTCCTCTCCATTACAACATTCAAAACATCACATTATAAGTATTTACTTGTCTATCCACCAAATAGATGTGAGCTTTTTGAGGGCTGAGTATCTGAATACTTTGTTTTAGAAGTATTCGGAATGCAGAAGATTTTCCCTGACTTGATCAATGAAATTTACAAAGATAAAAGATGAAGAAACAGACTCAAAGAAGTTAAGTAACTTGCTCAAGATTACAAAGCCAGAGGCTAATACTTAACCCTCCATCTTCTGATTCTGAATGCCTTCAAATACCATTTTATACTCCATTTCCAACAATTTGTGAAAGCTCTCAGCTTATAACATAAAAATACCTGGGAATGTGGAAATGGACTACTAAAGAGGAATTGTGATTATTTGTGTAGGTACAAAATATAGTAGTTCTCAAGAAACATAACTCTGAATAAATCAGGCCAGGATCAGAGCCAATGTTTTGGGCACTCCAGAACAAGTATCTTAAAATAAATCATCACCCAAGGGCATGCTTATTGATTTTAGAGAGGGGGAAGGGGGAGAAATGAATTTACAAGGTTAATTAATATCTCTTTCCAAAGCAAGAAACTATTTGACTTTAATTAAGATACAAATACACAACACTAAAACTAGATGAAAGACCTCCAAAAATATGGTTATTATGGACATGCCTGGGAATTTAGTATAGACTTAAAAAACAGAAAAAGAATATTGTTTTCTTTCCTACTTAGATATTATTGGTAACAACTGTAAGGCCAAATTCCAAATGCAAAAACTATGTACATACTTTTTCCTTTCTTTCTGTATACAACTAGTTGCCAAACACCAAAAAAGTATATTTCTCATTAAAATTACTTTAGGAGACAGGTTGATTATTGCTAAGGTAAAGAGAATAAGCAAGAATTTAAATTTCCCAAGATAGGTATGAAGGAGAAGTAGGAGTAAATTAAATTCAAGTATGTTAAAATATATTTGCTTTTTTAGTTATCTGAAATACTAGTCTAGTCATTTTTTCCTTAAAATCAATTATATGTACTAAATGGGAGTAGAAAATATTCACAACAGATGTAAAATTAAAGTCCAATGACATTAAAATATCAATAAACATTTCTATTTCACAAACTATTGAAAAAATTAAAATGCCCAAGTTGTTCAATAAAGATAAACTTGTATAAACATACATTACTATGTACTAATTATGTCCTAATATTACTAACATAATGAGAGATCACATTCCAAATGTCAATTAGTCAAATAAATGGCACTTAAGAGAAATTACTTTCGTGAAATTTTTCTTAAGTGAATAAATAGAAAGATTCCTAATAAAGTTTATGGCAATTGATTAGATTTTCTTCTGCCATTACTAAGAGACACTTCCCTGTACCATTTCTAAGATATATTAACATATATACCTTTTCCTTCTTATACAAAGGGAAAGTTAATTTACTGCATTTTTCAAAGCATTAAGTACAGAATATGTGAGTCACTGTTTTAGCTAACATCTTCGGGCAACTTAGAGCACATAGTCTACAATCATTCAGGTTTTACCCCTACTTAAGATAACAATGATTATTACTATTAATTAATAATATTAATAGTAACAGCAACCCCCACTATTCCAGGAAGCAGCAAAGGAAATGATTAGATTCTAAATTTTTTAAAATTGGAAACTGCTAGAAGTTAAGTGGGACATTCTGGAAAAAGCATTTACTACTGCAGTCCACTAATAGTGCCACAAATAAAAACAAAATGCTTACGCCTTCTTATGATGCTATAATAGTTTATAAAATTTTCAAGAATATATGTCATATTTAGAGAGAACAGGCTTTTTAGAGTATTTGACTCATCAAGTCTGGGTTTCTAAATAAAATCACAATATCTATAACAAGTGGTTTGTTACAGAGATGTAATAAACCATTATAAAATTTAGAAAAACTTAAAATAAACAGCATAACTATAAAATACTATTAGAAAGTGCTGTACTTCAATTTCATTATTAGTTGCTGTCATGGTAACCAAAAAGAAAGGCAGAGGGGAAAAGGTTAAAAATCATTAGAAAAAAAACTTACAATTAGGCTCTAGGAAATTTTTCTAAATTATTGACATAGTCATAGCAGGTAAGTTTTGTTACACTAGATATAGTTAAGTTCATTTTACCTGTGCAGAGATAATGTAACCATGTAAGTTTCCTTCCACTGAAATGCTGGCTGTAAAATAATTCAAACTGTAAAAAATTAAAAAAAAAAATCAAATTATTTTCAGCTACTATAATGTAACTTACTTGGTTATTACTACACTAAAAAGTTAAAAAATATTCACGTTATTTTAAAAGACACTATAGCTCTTCCGGTATAACTACTCATTTTACAAATGAGAAAACGTATCCATGCAAGTCTCTAAACAACATCATTAAATACTACTTCAGCTCTTTTCACTTACAACCTTGTCCAGCATACTCTTTGTCCACTAAAATGCAATCTTGAAAATGACTTTTTGTATAAATTTAGAGATCACATAGTGATTCATATTATTTTTGAAAGTTAATCAATTTAGACTTGATAAATACTAATTACTGGATAAAACACCATCATATAAATTTCAATACAAAAATACCAGTCAACCTTTATTTTTAATCTATTTGTCACTATATACCTTTGCTGAAAAGCGGGTTGATTAATATATCTGATTACCTGTAAAGTGATATCTAAGCTATAACTTCCACATCCAGTCAAACACTAATTCAAGAAAAACTTCAGAGTATTTGTCTTTGTATCTTCTTTTGTTGATATTATTGCAAAAAATTAAATTTAACATTCTATTATTGTAACTTTGAAATATAAAAAAGTCATTCATTTGATTTAACATGTAATTAATTGGAGGACACCAGTCCAAAACACACAGAGTTGGTAACATTTAAAGAGCTGTTGTATAATACACAGTGAGAATATTGAAAAGCCTCTTATAAAAAGATAAAAACTCAACTTTATTGCAAAACTGAAAAATAAACAAATGCTTCACATCACAATTAGGAATTGTAGACAGACTTTTTGGCATGATGTGCCATATGTATCATACCTAAAGCTTTTATTTGTATATCAAACTTTACTTTCTATACTTTCAAAAAGAAGATTAAATAAAGCAGTTAGAAACATCTAACATATTAAAGTATATTTTCTTGATTATGCTTTAGCATTGTACCTTTTTTTCCTCTCCTTTATACCCCTCTGTGCTGCACCCCTTCTCCTGCCAGCATTCCCCACCTTAGTTCATGTCCATGGTCGTACATGTAAGTTCTTTGGCTTCTCCATTTCCTATACTATTCTTAACCTCTCCCTGTCTGTTTTGTACCAACCATTTATGCTTCTTATTTCCTGTACATTTCCCCCCATTCATCCCCCTCCCCATCCCCACCGATAACCTTCCATGTGATCTCCATTTCTGTGAATCTATTCCTATTCTAGTTGTTTGCTTAGTTTGTTTTTGTTTTCTTAGGTTCCATTCTTGATAGTTGTGAGTTTGCTGTCATTTTACTGTTCACAGCTTTCAACTTCTTCTTTTTCTTAGATAAGTTCCTTTAACATTTCATATAAGGGCTTAGTGACGATGAACTCCTTTAACTTGACCTTATATGGGAAGCACTTTATCTGACTTTCCATTCTAAATGATAGCTTTGCTGGACAGAATCATCTTGGATGTAAGTCCTTGCTTTTCATGACTTTGAATACTTCTTGCCAGCCCCTTCTTGCCTCCAAGGTTTGAGAAATCAGCTGATGGTTTTATGGGAACTCCTTTGTAGGTAACTGTCTCCTTTTCTCTTGTTGCTTTTAAGATTATCTCCTTATTTTGGGTAATTTAATTATGATGTGTCTTGCTGTGTTCCTCCTTAGGTTCAACTTCCTTGGGACTCTCTGAGCTTCCTGGACATTGGAGAAGTTCTCCATGATTTGTGCAAATAAGTTTTTAATTTCTTGCTCTTCTTCTTCTTCTTCTGGCACCCCTCTGAATCGAATGCTGGAACATTTAAAGTTGTCCCAGAGTAATTTTTTTGAATTCCTGTTTCTTCATTCTGTTCTGGTTGAATGTTTATTTCTTCCTTCTGCTCTAAATCATTGATTTGAGTCCTAGTGTTCTTCCTGTCACTATTGGTTTCCTGTATGTTTTGCTTTATTTCACTTTGCATAGCCTTCACTTTTTCCTCTATTTTGTGACCATACTCAACCATTTCTGTGAGCACCCTGATTACCAATGTTTGAACTCTGCATCTGATAGGTTGTCTATCTACTTGTCCCTTGGTTCTTTTTCTGGAGTTTTGATCTGTTCTTTCATTTGGGCCATATTTCTTTGTCTTGGCACACCTGTTATGTTGTAAGGGGCAGCGCCTTATGTATTCACCAGAGTGGGGCAACCCTCTTTGCTGTGTTGTGGAGTTGTATGTGGGGGAGAGGTCAAAGAGGAAACAATGCCACATGCTTGGCTCTCAGCCGGCTTTCAGTCACTTCCTGCACTACCCACAAGCAAATTGGGCCCTTCTGGTGCTGATTACCAGGTGGGTGGGTTTGTGTACATTCTAGGACCCTCTGGGTCTCTCCAACAAACTCTCATGTGAGGCTAGAAGCTTTTCTTTCCACCACAACTCCCACAGATTTTTACAGCCAGAGGTTTTGAGGCTTCGTTTCCCAGGCTGGAACCCTGGATTGCACAGCCTGTCTCACTCCCCATTTGTTCCTCCCGGTTTATCCACACACGAACGTGGGACCTCCAACTGCCACCTTGCCCTCCTGGTCTGGCACCCACTGCCTTGCTGTGCATCCTCTCTGCCCCAGCTGCCTCTCCCCGCCCCTTCTACCAATCTGGATAAATGTTTCTTCTTTAATTCCTTGGTTGTCGGACTTCCATACTGTTCGATTTTCTTGGTGGTACTGGTTGTTTTTTGTTTTTAAATTTGCTGTTGTCTTTATTTTGGTTGTAGAAGGAGGCAAAATGTGTCTACGTATGCCTCCATCTTGGCCAAAAGTCAGGAATTTCTTACCTATCAGCTGCACTATGCCAACTCCTTACAACAAAATTGATTAACTGCCAGCCAAAGAAATTTATAAATTCTTTCATCAGTTTATTACAAGTCTGCCTAGTCTGAGGAAGCTCAAACTTGTTAAGCATGTTTTCTGTCCAAGGGTGCAAAATTCTTGTCTATGAGCAAGTCCACCAATCCCTTTGTATGATAAATAGGAAATGAGTGGCACCTGGAATACTTAAGTTTTTCTTTCTGGTTCTAATGTAGATAAAGAGAAAATTTAAAAATATGTCACAAAAGGATCCCAGTAGTATGATTTAACTAATTAACAATCTCCAAGGGTATCAATACAATCCAATTAGTACTATACAACTCATAATTATTAAACATTTATAATGAATTTTTGGACAAAAGCAAAATAAAACATTTCTAAAACTGAGAAAACCAACATCTAAAAGGCTCTTTAGAAATTGTTTAAAGCAAAACTAGATTTAAAATATATATTCAAAGATCTGAAGGTACATGTTTTACCTCTTTTTTTCTCCTAGCAACTGGTACTACCAGTAAAGTTTTATTGATGATGATATCCATATACCAAAAATACTCCCAAAGCACCCTATTCCTTTATCCTGAAATTTAAAATCTGGTTAGCTAGTAATAACAAAACAATCTAGTTTCAAATGAGAATATTATAAATTTATCTGATATTAAAAAGAAGGCTGTAAAACCTTGCTTAACTAGATCATTGATCATTTTCAAAGTTAATTAGTAAAAAATATACCTTGACTAAACTTCAGCATGTTTCACATTTCACTTGACGGCATAATTAGAACACAAAAAGCCTTAAAAATAAATTCATATTGAATGAGCTTATTTATATCTAATTGAGAGCTGCACTAATACACAACTTTATATTTTTTTAGTACCATTATTATTATTCAGGTTTGTGGACCAGGTAAACAAAAGAAATAAAAGAAAATGTATTGATCTAATGTGCAAAGTAAGTTACTTTTAATTAAAGCTTAATTTCCATAGTTTTGAGATATATACGTGTAAAATAAAATAACTTTTGATGAACTATATTTAAGATAAAAAATATAATGATCATTAAAATGAAGTAATTTGCATGTGAAAAGTGTATACTACTAAGTAAACACAGATGGATTTTCATTCTTATGTAGATGAAAACTTTGATTAGGAAAAAAATATGAGGACAAACTCCCTCTACTAGTAATTAAAAAACATCCAAATGGAGAGAAAAGTATTGTTAGAAGTACAATTTTATCATAGGAAAGAAACCCACTTCCTATTCATAAATAAGGAAACTGAAACCTGATAAAGGTCACACATTAGTAAAGTTTATAGTATTAAAAGGTATTAATTTCCCTAAAATTTCTCAAACAAGCAGCATCTGGCCTTGGTGTACCCCCTACCTCTTGCTAATTAGCCCCAGGCCCAGCAATAGTAGCAGTGGGCCTTGGTTTGCTATTTGGCCTTTCCTGGGTACCTCTAAACCCAACACAAGTAGCAGCCATCTGCAGATTTTGTAGCTCATGCCAAGTGACTCCTGGAGCACAATGCAGATGGAAGCTGATATTGGCCTGTACTTCCCATGAGGCCCAAGAGCCAGTGGGCCTTGCAGAAAGCTTCAGACCATGTCAAAGCACCACCCAACCACCTCTACAAGTGACACACTCAAGGGGTGGATTCAGTAAGTACCAGAGCTCTTCTGAACTAAGTCCTGCTCCATGAGGTAGGCACCTGCACAGCTGATTGTTCATTCCAGTGGTCACAGCCAGTCTTTACAGCTGATAGGCCTGGGGGTAAATCCCTCCCACTGACATGCCAACATAAATCCAGGTTCAACTACAGGAAAAGGGAGTACACAGCCCATGGTGTAGGCTGCACCTGAAGTGTCCAGCTTGAGTGAATGGGTAGGCTGTGCCACTGGAACCTACAGGACACCTACTACATAAGGCTCCTCTACCAAGCCTGGGAGAGGTAATAGTTCTACCTAATACATAGAAACAAACACAAGGAGGCTGCCAAAATAAGGAGACAAAGAAACATGTCCCAAATGAATGAACAGAGCAAAGGTCTAAAAAAACAACTAAACAAAATGGAGACAAGCAATCTACCAGAGCCAAATTGAAAACACTGATAATAAGGATGATCAATGAACTTAGGGGAAGAGTAGATGAACTTAGAACTTCAACAAAGAAATAGGAAACATAAAAACAGAATTAGAAAACATAAAAAAGAACCACTCAGAAATGAAAAATGCATTAACTAAAATGAAGAATATATTACAGGGAATTAATAGTGGAGTAGATAAAGCAAAGCATCAAATCAGAGATTTAGAAGCTAAGGAAGCAGAAAACACAGATAAAGAGCCTCAGACAAGAACAAGCTAAAATAGTTCATTACCATCAAAATGGTATCACATGAAATGTTTAAGGGTCTTTTTTATAAAGAAAAAAAAAACCAAAAGGATGAGAAATTTCAATAATAAGATGGTGATACAGGGTGGGGCAAAAGTTGGTTTACAGTTGTGAGTATGCAAAGCACAGTTTATCCCTGTATTATTTATCCATTAT
The DNA here is from genome assembly GCA_004024845.1 of Tonatia bakeri. Taxonomy (NCBI): domain Eukaryota; kingdom Metazoa; phylum Chordata; class Mammalia; order Chiroptera; family Phyllostomidae; genus Tonatia; species Tonatia bakeri. The sequence continues at coordinate 45,559 of PVIA01009275.1, forward strand.
TGTATTATTTTCCATATCAACTGTAAATCTATTTTTGCCCCTCCCTTAAATATGTTAACAATTGAATTTTTAAAAAACAACATAACAAAGTAAAACAGAAACAGAATCATAGACACAGAGAACATTTGCCAGATAGGAGGGGGTTGATGGGCTAGGTGATAACGGTAAAGGGATTAAGTACAAATTGGCACATACAGAACAGTCTTAGGGATGTAAACTACAGCATAGGGAATATAGTCAATATTATATTAACTGTGTGGTATCAAATGGATATATTTATTAGGATGTCATTTAGTAAGTTATGTCTAATTAATGGGTTGTACACCTAAAAAGTAATATATTACTGTATGTCAACTGTAATTGAAAAATAATTTTTTCAAAAAAAAATTACTACTGGAAAATAATTGTTGCAAGGAGAGAGAGAACAACATAAAGTTAGAAAAAAACTTTACTTCCACCATCCCTCATTCTGCCTTAATTTCAATTGGAAAACAAGGCTCCTAAGAAGAAATGTTTAAAACTGTCAGTTTCTCTTGACTGGCCACAAATATAGCAAAATGCTTTACATGACTACCCAATCCCTTGCTCTCACTTGCATCTATCCTTTCTGCAAAATTCACACTAATCTGGGCTCATAATCTGCCCATCCAAATGAATACTCTTCTTCACACAGTTTTTCTATGGCTTGTACTTCAATGACTTTTCTAAGAAGATGCAAAAAGTCCCAAATTATATTTCTATTCTGAAAACCCACCTAATGCCTGGTATTCTGAAATACATCTGGCTGTTTATAGTACTGTACTCTGCTATTACCACTACTATTTAACTATTACTTGTACTATCAGATACCATTCAAAGAGTGCTTACTATATAGCAGGCCTAGTACTTTAGTGCTTTACATGATTTCATTTCATCTTCCTATCAACACTGAGGTAGTACTATTATCGATTAACAAAAAAATTAAAAAGTTAATTGCTCAGCCCTGGCCAGAGTGGCTCAGTTGATTGGAGCTTAATCCCACAGACTAGAGTCATGGGTCGATTCCTGGTCAGGGCGCCTGGCTAGGTTGTGGGTTCAGTCCCTGGTCAGGGCACATACAAGAGGCTATCAATAGATGTTTCTTTCTCAAACTGATGTTCCTCTCTCCCTTTCTTTCTCCCTACCTTTCCCTCTCTCTAAAATCAATAAGCATGTCCTCAGGTGAGAATAAAAAAAAATTTTAATTGTCCAAATTCACAGATTATAGTTAATGGGGTAATAAATATTTGAAACTAGGAATTATGATTCCAAAGACCACACTGTTAATTTTATACATAATCCTTATTTTGAAAGAAACAAAAATAATACACTTACTGTAAAAAATAATTCAAACTACTCATTGTTGAACATCTCTAGGAAATAGTGTAGTCAAATATCATTTTCATTTTAAACTTCATAAATGTATATATAACTCAATGGTTCACAGCCTCACGTCACTCCCACACCACAAGTTTTTAAAAGATAATGAAGATTTCTCTAGACAGAAAATGCTACCCACACTTCTATCCAATCATGAAATAAGAAGCATCTTTTGGTGAGTTAGAGAATTGAAAAAAGTCATTTTCTTGAAAAATAAAAACATGTCCAGTCAAAAACTTGTACATGAATCTTCATAGCAGCATTACTCATATACCAAAAAGATAGAAACAACCCAAAAGTCCATCCACTGATGAACAGATAAATAAAATGTGGTATATCCATACATGGAATATTATTTCCAGTTAAAAGGCAATAAAAAGGAATGGACTACTAGTACATGCTACAACATGAATGAACATTAAGCTAAGTGAATGAAGGCAGTTACCAAGGACTACATATGATATGACTCTACAAGAGATGACCAGAATAAACAAATATACAGATTGGCTAGGGCTAAGGGAAGGGTGGGAGGAAAAGGGAAAAGTTGGAGGAAAACAGGGAGTACAGCCAATGCACAGGAGATTGCTTTTGGAGTAATTTTGGGGTAATAAAACTGTTTTACAATTAATTGTGGTGATGATGGTTGCATAACTCTGTGACTATACTAAAAACCACTAGAACTGTACAGTTTAAATGACTGAATCAAGAGTATTATGGTCTGAATGTTTGTCTCCCCTCAAATTCATATGTTGAACTCTTAATGCATAATGTGATGGTATTAGGAAGTAGAGCCTTTGGAAGGTAACTAGGTCATGAGGATGGAGCCCTCATGAATGGCATTGGTATCCTCATAAAAGGGGCTCCAGAGAGCTCCCTAGCCCCTTCTTCCAAGTGGGAATACAGTAAGTCTGTAACCTGAGAAGGGCCCTGGTACATGGGACCCTGATCTTGGACTTCGATCCTCCAGAGCTGTGAGAAATAAAATTTCTGTTGTTTGTAAGCTACTCAGTCTGTGGTATTTTGTTATAGCAGCCTGAATAGATTAAGACATATGGTATATGAATTATATCTCCTTAAAGCTGTTAAAGATATAGAAGTCTCTACAATCTCTTCAAAAGCTTTCAGTAAACATTCTAAGGTTTTCTATTCAATCACACTTTAAGACAATTTTTACTTGAATTTTCCAATTTAAATCCATTTTCCTACAGTATTTCATATTCCACATATATTTACCTAAATTATGGACCAGAAATAAATATAACTACAAGGGATAAATGAGGTAAAAAATGGCTCAAAATTCAAATAAAAAATTAGAAAAGACTATAAAGTATTAGGTTCTAAATTCTGTTTTAATATCAAAAATTTTTGTAATTTAAAACTAGTAAGAGGAGATAACAGATTTAACTAAGAGTAAGTAAGAGACATGTCTTGACAAAAAACTCTATGACAACGTTAGAGTTTGAGTTTTAATGTTAGTGAATATAATAATTTACATTCTTCCTATTAGGTAGATTAAGTATAATTTGTAAATATTATTTTTGTATCACGCCCTGGCTGGTGTAGCTCAGTGGACTGAGTGCGGGCTGCGAATCAAAGCATCACAGGTTCGATTCCCAGTCAGGGCACATGTCTGGGTTGCAGGCCACAGCCCCCAGCAATCACACATTGATGTTTCTCTCTCTCTCGTTCTCTCTCCCTTCCCTCTCTAAAAATAAATAAAATCTTTAAAAAAAAATCTTTTAAAAAAATATTATTTTTGTATCACACAAGCTGTTAAGATTTTGGAAAAACATTTAAAGTGATATAACATGGAGACAAATATTAAAATTCCTTAGTTCTTCTAATATATATTCCACAAACTTACCATCTGTACACTTTTTTCCAATTCCTGGGGAATCGCAAATGTAGATGAAGGAGCCTGAGTAAGAGGCCATGCACCAGCCTAGAAGAAAAAAAGTAAAGTAAAAAAGTTACATAGATAAACATCTAACTTGAAAGTAAATATTTATAAAATGATTTAAACAACTAAAGCACTTCTTTTTTTCCTTCCTCAAAATGTTGACAAAAACTCATCAGCATTACTATCATGACACATTCCATTTCAAATCAGTATAACATAATATCAGAAGCTAGAATCCATTGATTGAAAGAAAGGTAATCAGCCATTCATTTATTAATCTTTTATATCAAACTATTTGAAATTAGCAAATGTCTAAAATAAAACACATATTCATACCTGTAGAACATATATTTGAAAACTAATTCCCAAATCTATTACTGTGTCTTGATTTTTGATAAAATTGTTGAACTTGTTGTTGAGATCAGCACTGACACTCATATCTGTATACATCCGATGTAGCTTGCTGGTAAACTCATAACCACACGCTTGCTGTAAAGACAGTTTTAGAAAATATATGATTTAAAAAGAAAAATAATAAACCATATTGATTAACAAGAACATATTACTGTTGCTAGGTCTATGGTCAAGGGTCTGCCTATTGAATAACTCAAGACAAGTATCAATTAGCTATTACTTATTTCATCAATGTGTAAGCTAAAATGATTCAAATATAAACTAAAATTCAACTGCACTACAAAACTTGTACTTAAAGGAGTATTTCACTTATAAGTAATACAAATCTTTTGTTAATATTGTTTATCTTATGGATAATTCTATATCAATGTGTATAGAAATATCTATCCTTCAATACATTATTTGCATATCCCACCATATGAATGTATCATTGTGCATTTAACCAGGCATCTGTGGATGAATTATTTCCTGTTATTATATATAATGCTGCAATGAACATCTTTATGTGCTAGGTGAATAATTTCTAGGACATGGTGAGATCAAAGGCATACATTACCTTTAACTTATTGATCATGGCTTCTTCAGAATCCATAGACATAGATAATCCGTGAATTAAACGTTTTGCCAGCATTCTTGCATAGAACTATATTTAAAAAAAAATTTCTAAAGATTACTTCCTTTCTGATGACTTAAGGGTAAAAAATATATCAAATCTGACTAAAAAAATAAGACTTATCTATTTACATCTTACCTTTTGAAAAACATCTTTATCATCGATATATTTGAAAACAGTAATGAAGCTGGTAAGTTTGTCTTCCACTTCATTCTCAGTCATCCCCTTTGCTGATTTCTTTAGTAAATTGTCACAGTACTTAGCAAGCTCAAATAGAAATTGACAGTGAATGTTATAAAAAGCCCTTCTACACATATCATGCCTCAAAAGAGACAAAATGACAATTCAAAATATCAACGGACAGGGTCTTTGCTGATCTAAAGCCTATCATTCAAAAATTATGAACATGCACTAAAGAGCTTAAAATATGTCATAAGGCAAATTTTTAAAAAGACTATAAATAAGTAAAAAAATCTAACCAACACTCAGTGAACAATAAAACACTGATATAAGTACTAGAAGTTTCAAAAGAGCACCTAGAAGACTTTTGCATAACTCTATAATTTTTAACACTAAACAAGTACGCTTTTGAACTTTTACAACCTCATAATTAAATTTCCTTTAATGATTATAAAAAATTAATCATCAAGTTTCTTTTCAATTTCATATAAAATAAAATGTCTCTGAGAAGTAATGCAAGTAACTTCAAACCAGACATTCTTTAAAACTCAAATTTTATAAAATGGAGTCTTTACTCCTTCAGTTATATTTTTTAAGATTTTATCTAATTTTAGAGAGAGGGGAAAGGAGAGAGAAAGAAAGGGAGAGAACATCAATGTGTAGTTGCCTCTCATGTACCCACTGCTGGGGACCTGGCCCACAACCTAGACTGGGAGTCAAACCAGGGACTCTATGGTTCACAGGCTGGCTGGCATTCAATCCACTGAGCCATACCAGCCAGGGCTCCTTCAATTATTTCTTAAGAAAAGACTACAGTATATTAAGCCTATTGCATTTCTTAAATAAATGCCAAATTATACATAACATAGATAATCATTTTTTAAAATAATTTAGTTTCATGTATTTTTTTTCTGAAAAATGCTATAAAAACAAATTAATTTGACATTCTTCTCAGTTTTCTTTTTCTAATACTGATGTTTTATAAGATTATTTTTAAGCAATCATCATACTTACCAATTCAGGAGCTTTGCAAACAGACTTGGGTTCTCTGTAATTTACAACTGATGTAAGAGCCTAAAGAGAAAACAGACTAATAATCAGGCACCAGGAATAGGGTACAATCTGCACATCCATAAATTATTGCACCGCACAAAAGACAGCATTTTGATGATTGTTAATTTTATTTTAATTTCGAACACAGGGTAAGTGCCTCTAACTATATGCCTCATGATAATCGTAGAACAATTACATATCCTGTTCCTACAGAAAGCTATTCTTTATAGCTCATTACTGATATCTGAACACAGATAGGACTACACTTTCAAACATCTTATAACCATGTACACCAAGTTCCTTTAAAGCATACTGAAATTCAAGTTTGTAAAATATATTTATTTTTCTTTCAAATATATAGCCTACACATTATATTCAAAGAAAAAAATCAGCACTAAAAAGTTAAAATTATACATGTTTTTCAGAACATGAGTTTATTAACAATTCAATTCCCCTTATATGGCATAATCATGGAAAATTCAATCCCACATAATTTAAACATTCAATTTAACCATTCAGTTATTTTAAAAATTATTATTATTTTGATTTTCATGTTCAAATTAAAGTTAATCTCCACATCAGGATCAGAAATTTCATAATTACAAGCCCCAATCCTGAAACTGCCTTGAAGAATGACTAAATAAAGACAATTAACAGTTGATCCTTAAACAACATGGGTTTCAATTGCACGGGTTCACTTATATACCTAGATTTTTATCTATAAATACTGTAAATGTGTTTTCCTTAAGATTTTCTTAATAACATTTTCTATTCTCTAGCTTACTTTATTGTGAGAACATAGCCTACAAGGTCTGTCCAGAAAGTACTCAGCCATATACTATGAAAGAGAGACATTTATTAAAGATACAAGAAACACTGCATATAGGACAATGACACCTCAGTTCCCTTTAAAGTAGGCACCTTGAGACCTCCCATAGTTCTTCCAGCATTTCTTCCACTGTTCAAAAAACTCTGCAAAAATCCTTTGTTGGAATATTTTCCAACAAAGGGGGCTTTCTTTATGAGGCCCCTCACATTTTCCTGAATCTCATCAATGGTCTGAAATCTCTTCCCTTTCAAAGGTGAGTTTAGTTTTGGGAAAAGCTGGAAATTGTGGGATCCCAAATCTGGGCTGTAGTGGGTGCTGAGTCACCTGGGTAATTTGATATTTCACCAAAAAACTCTATACGAGATGCGACTCAGGAGCAGGTACGTTGTCACAATGGAGCTGCCAATCCCCAGTTGCCCATAGCTGTGATTGTTTTTCATCTTATTGCATCTCTCAACCAACAAAGAACATTGAGGTAGCACTCATTAATTGTTTGGCCTGGAGGATGTACTAATGCTGGACAACACCTTCCAAATCAAAAAACACTGTTAAAATGGTCTTGATCTTGCTGTGACTTTGTTTTGCCTTCTTTGAGCAGGAAGAACCAGGTGACTTTCATTGGGATGACTGAGTCTTGGTCTCCAGATCATAGCTGTAGGCCCAGGATTTATCTCCGGTTATGACCTTCTTGAGGAAATCTGGTTCATTGGTTGTGGTTTGAATTAAGTCACTAACAACTACAGCACAATGTTCCTTCCGCTCTGGTAGCAGAAGCCCTAGAACAAATTTTGCCACGACACATTTCATAAAATGCTGTATCAAAATCTTGGACACAGTAGTTTTTGGAACCAGATCAGCTTCTAGTTCTCTTACTGTCAGTCTCTGACCTTTGATGATTGCAGCCCATATACATTCAACATTCTCAGGTGTTCTGCTTGTCACAGGACTTCTAGAATGTGGATCACTTTCAACATATTCTAAACCATCCTTAAGGCATTTGTGCCTAATTTTTATTTGTACTGCACTAATTGCATCATCCCAAAAGCCTTCTGAATCATCTGAACAGTTTCTGCAAAGGAATGTCCAAGCTTAATGCAAAATTTGATGCAGATTCATTGCCCTACTCACTCATTTTGAATGCAACGACCAAACAGTACACATGCTCATTCAACACCAATGACTAGTACAGTGAAGTCATCATTGCTTATGCATGCATATTCCAGTCCACTTTCCCTGGCTGCCAGGTTATATCAATGTCGCACAAACCATTCTCATTATATTAACGATGGCTGGACTTTTTCTGGACAGACCTCGTACAGTAAACATACAGAATACATGTTAATCGACTATGTTATCAGTAAGGCTTCTGGTAATATCAGTAGGCTAATAACAGTGAAGTTTTGGGGAAGTCAAAAACTTTAAGTGGATTTTTGACTACAGGGTATCAGTATCCCTATCCCCTGCATTGTTCCAGGGGGATATACAGACATTCCTTGACTTAGAATGTTTTTTATAACTTTTTTGACTTTATGGTGAGAAAGCAATATGTATTCAGTAAAAATTATAATTGGCATTTTGAATTTTGATCTTTTCTGAGACTGGTGATAAGTGATACAATATTCTCTAATGATGCTGGGCAGTGGCAGTGAGGCACAGCTCCCAGTCAACTGTACAATGACAATGGTAAACAACTGCTTTCTACAGTGTATTTATTGTTAGATGATTTGGCCCTACTGTAGCAAATGTTAAGTGTTCTGAGCATGTTTAAGGCAGGCTCAACTAAGCTATGATGTTTGGTAGGGTTAGGTGTATTAAATAAAGTTTTAACTTATGGAATTTTCAACTTACGGTGGGGTTTACCGGGGATAATCCCATCATATGTTGAGAAGCTTCCATAGACACACAGATATTACTAGTTACCTTGTCCAGTGCGCTCATGAAGTGCTGGTCGCCATTCAAAACAGTGCTGATGAGCTGAACAAATTTACCATGCACTTCCAAAACGGATTCCACAAATAGTGTTGGCATCTAGAAATACAAAATACAAAGCACAAAAACATACTTTAAGAAGTTTCAAGGATATGATTAGGCTTATTAGAACCATTTAATTAAGAGTAAAGTTTTCCCCAAGCAAATTAATGTTACACAAGCACACACATCCTCAAAAAATATTTTTAGCTAAAATGGTCTTAAAAATCTAAAACTTTGATGTTGAAATTAGTTGTCATTCGACACCAGAAATACAGGGCTCAAGTTTCTCTGCCAAAAGAACCCACTAAAAACACACTCCTCTCTGGTGCTGGAATACTGTATCTTAAGGGTAACAAGATACAATCTCTGAACCACCAGGCCAGGCCTATCACCTTCACAGAGAATTATATAAACAAAAACTGCTTTCAAAGCCACCGAAGGCTGAGAGAAAGAGCAGAGTTCAAAAGCCAGTATCTATGAAAACTGAGGACCCTGGAGCTGGGCAATTCCCCACATCTCAGAGGGAAGAAATACTTAGTTGAGCAAATGTGAGTTTTTACTTTAATGGGGACAAAGTGTGTACCTAGCCCCGGCTGGGTAGCTCAGTTGGTTAGAGCATTGTCCCCATATGCCAAAGTTGTGAATTTGATCTCTAGTTAGGGCACAAACAAGAAGCAACTAATGGATGCATAAATAAGTACAATAACAAATCAATGTCTCTCTGCTTCTCTGTCTAAAAAAATCAATTTAAGAGAAAAGTTAGTACCTAAGACTTAAGTCAGCTAAAATTATTTGAGTTTATTACAAATGCATTCTCTTGTATTTCTAGCTCCTGGTCCTTGACATCAAACTCTATGCCTCTACACCTAATGTCATTTAAAAACCGGAATCTATAAAGCAAATAACATAAACTAATAAGCCTAATAAATAACAGACTAATAAACATAAAAATATAAACTAATAGTTTTCGTAAAAATAGAAAACTTAGGTAATACTGTAGTAGAACATAAAATCTAAGGTTTGCCAAAGACAATAAATGTACAACTAAAACGATGAGCATATATTAAATGCCCCTTAATAATGTTGTCTATTCATAGATTACTTCGTTACAGATGACAAGTAAATAGCTCTACCTAGGAAAAAGAACTAATATTTCATATCACATCTACTCTGTTCATCAAACATCACTAGTAAAAACAAGGTGGTTCAATCAGTTTTGATGACAGAAATAAACTAACAGGAAAGATGCCTTGTTGTAAATAGCCATTTTACTGTCAGAGAACTCTTTAGAAAGATGGGTATTAGGAACATGACGGTCACTGCTGAGTATTTGGGGTAGGAAGCATGTATTTAGAGATGATTGTTTTAATCTAAATTTATTTCATGGGCTACCAAATTCAGAGCATATATAAAGAAACCAAATTGTGAGTTCTCTGTATTACTACTGATTAATTCCATTACTCCTCCAACTACTAATGCCAGTTACATAGAAATACAAATATTTACAAATAGCAAAGATATTTTTCTATGAGGTTAATTAACAATTGCTAAATGAACACATCAGAGTAACTAAGAAGTTTACCTAATTCAATGATTTTCTAATAATTTGATAACTCCAAAATGTGTCCAATAAACTCTAGGCTTAAAACATTTCAATAAAGATATTTCATTTATTGGCATGGTAAAACTTTTATTTCTCTATCTAAGACAGTAAAGTAAAAACAAATAACCTAACTCCATGATAATCTGATTAAGAGAAAAATTTTCCAGTTCCTCATGTAACTCACATTTTCCTGAGTAAGATTACTGGTTGCTCTAAGGCCCTCATCATGAACATGATTTTGCAGCTCCTGTATCATATGAGGTAAACCAGTGGACACAGCACGGAGTAACACATACATATTTGCCATGTCTGAGAAGGAAAAATTTGATTATTAGATTTCCAAATATTTTAATATATTAGGTAATATATATGATTCAAAATACAGAAAGTGCCCCATACCTGCCTACCAACCACCCAGTCGTCCTCCCCACAGAAATACTGTGGTTAGTATCTTTTCAAAGCTATGTCATACACATTCAGGCAAATACACATATTCTTCCTTCTGCCCCTTTTTATAAAACAGTGTAGTGTATTTTGTGTATTATTTGCAACTGCAGAACAACACTTTCACTTAGAGATCTTTTTGTATCAGTACATAGAGCATTTCTTCATATTTTACCACTGTACAGCATTCCATTATATATTACAATTACTTAACAATTGATAGAAGTTTGGCTGTTTCCAACCTCTTGATATTACAATGTTATAATTAATACTCCTGCATATAGACAAGAATATCTAAAATATAAACCTCTCAAAGTAGGATTGCTGTGTCAAAGCTTAATCTTCTAGAAGGATTCTTCTAAACAGAGCTCCCAAAAGCATGGAGTTAGCTCCCTCGCCAACAATGTGTTATCAAACGTTTTGATATTTGCTACCGAGAGGTGAAAAATGATGTCTCAGTGTAAAGGTTTTTTTAAACTTTTATTAAACTATACATACAGAAAAATCAGTAAACCAAAAGTGTATGTCTCAATGAATTATCACAAGTGGATACACACCATTCCTCCCATGTAATTACCACCCAGAGTAAAAAACAGACATTACCTACACCTAGAAGTCCCTTTCACACCTCTTCCCAATCATTACTTCTCTTGCTCTTCTGCAAAGGTAACCACTGTCATAAGTACTAAACCACAGATTAGTTTTGCCTGTTTTGAACTATTTATAAAAATGGAATCATACAATTCTTTCATGTTTAGTTTCTTTCATTCAACATGTTTATAGGTTCATGTATGTATGATGTATGCAGATGTAATTTGTTTATTTTCACTCTTCTATTCCATTGTATGAATATACTGTACTTTATCCATTCTACTGTTATAGGACATTTGAGCTGTTTCCAGTTTGGGGCTATTACAAATAATGCTGCTATGAACATTTTTTTACATACATGCATGCTCTTTTAGCAAGGAGTTATATATATGGGAGAGGAATGGCTAGATCATAATAACATGCATATATTCAGCTCTAGCAGTTAATATCAGTTTTTCAAAGCCCATTGTATAACAAGTTCCCCCTACTCCACACACTTCCCAACAATTATTATTTTTAGTCTTTAAAATTTTATTTAAGTACTGATATCTTAGTATGGTTTTAAGTTGCACTCCCCTATTTTAAGGAGATAAAGTGCCTTTTTATGTTTATTGGCCATTTGGATATTCTCTACTCCGCTGTGCCTATTCAAATTTTTTGACCATTTTGGATTTGGACATGAATGTTTTTTAAGACACTGCAAATATATTTCTACCCTTTGACTATCTTTTTATGATACAAAGTTCTTAATTTTAATGCAGTGATTTGATCGATCTTTTCTATGTGGTTAGTGCTTTTGTCTTATTTAAAATATCTTTTCCTACTTGAAAGTCATGAAGTTATTTTCCAACATCATTTCCTAAAATTATTACTGTTTTACATTTAGATCAAAAGCTTACAATGACTTGACCAATTCTGAATATAGTATCTCAGGTAGAGATCAAATTTCACTTTTTTTCCAAATGACTATCCAGTGGACTCAGCAGTATTTGTTGAAAAGACTATTGTCTTTTACCTACTCCTCTGCAGTGTCCCTTTTGTCTTAAGTATCTAGTATGCATGGGTTATTTCTAGGCTACTTTATTCCACTGGTCTATTTGTTTATCCTCATTGTCTTAATTACTGTGGTTTTATGATAAGTCATTCTATCCTGCAAAGTCTTTGCATTGTAGTCGTCAATACCTGTCTTGACTGTTCTTAGTTTAAGAGTGTAACTCAGAATAAAGAAAACTATTTCAGTTTTGAGTAGATTTCCCTGGATCTATACATCAATGTTTAATTTGCAGTGTAAGGCTGGCACATATCTTATTAGGTTTATTCCCTGCTATCTGAAAGTTCTTAATGCTATTTTTTTTTCTAAAAAATTCCATTTTTTCACTGCATATTGCTAGCATCTCACTGTATTTTTATTTTGTACTGCATCTATTCTGAGAGATTGTGCATCATCATATATTTAAAATTCACTTATATTTCCTTTCATATTCTTTGCCTTTTTCCTACTGCTTACTAGAACTTTTAACTTAAGGAAATTTGCCTTTGTGATACATAAAAATGTGCAATATTTTCCTACAGTCTTTTTTTGAGTTTAGAATATACTTTGCAAATATATTTCTCTAAAACTGTATTATTAGTAATAAAGCACTTCAAATATTTTAGAGAGTATGACTAAAATATACTTGAAATCTAAGGTAACTTGAAGACTACATAAAAAAGTGGGTTACAGTTTAATCAGTATTTACATTTTTAATTACTTACCATTTTTTTTCTCTTGTCGAATGATATTATGACATTCTGCATGTAAGAACTGCAAGTGGTCTGCTACCATTCGTTGCTGACATTCATGAATTACTTTAGTATATGAACTTGGGTGCAAGTATTTTCGACATCGAATTTCTTCATCTTTTAATCTACCTAGAACCTTTAGCAATATATTGTTATAGTCATAAACTACCATGAGAAAAATCTGTAATATCAGCAAATAACTTAGGTAACCTAATTTTAATGGCTCAATTAAACATGGCCAGATAACAAATAAGCATTACATAACCAATTTAAACCCACACTTCATAAATCATTTCAGGTTTTTACTTAAGCTACTGTCACTTACATTTCAGCATTAGAAATTGTCTTATAAAAAATTTCTAATGGCTTTCCTTCTAACAGTTTGAGATATAATGCACATATCATATGATTCACCCATTTTAAGTATACAATTCAATAGTTTTCAGTATATTACCCATTATTGGTGTTTTTAAAGCTGTGATAAATACATAACAAAATTTATTTTAACCATTTTTAAATGTATAATTCATTGGTATTAATTATATTCACAATGTATAACTGTACTTCCAAACTTTCGCATAATACCAAATAAAAAAACTATGTAAACATTAAGCAATAACACCCTATCCTCCCCTCCCAGTAACTTCCAATCTACTTATGTCTCCAAGAATTTGCCTATTCTAGGTATTTCATATACGTGGGACCATATAATATTTTTTTGTCAATGGCCTCTTTTTGAGAATCGAGGAGTGTATGCTTCACTTATCACTTTAAGCACTTTTCATGATTGAATCTAAATCCTTTAACAAGAGTCTCAGATTCAAAAAAGAGATAAGAGCTGACAATCACTGATTTAGTGTAACCTGCACTTAATAGATGAAGGAAAATGTCCTAGTTAACTTACTTAAGATCCCAGAGCTAATGAGTAAAAACAGCAGGAAGAAAAACAGCCCAGACTTCTAGGCCTGGGCTTTATGAAATACGTTAACTGTTTATCAGAAAGTAATGATATTTCTTGTCCTATGTTCCATTGGAGACAAAGTATAGCTATTCTCCTTACATTTTATCTTTCTTGGCTGAACTAGCTAACACATATCATCCTATAATGCTTGCGCCCTATCTAGTGTGGCTTAGTGGATTGAGTACTGGCCTATGAAACGTAATGTCGCCAGGCAGGGCACATGCCTGGATTGCAGGCCAAGTTGCTGGTTGGGGGAGTGTGAGAGGCAACTGATCGATGTTTCTCTTACACAGCAATGTTTCTCTCCCTCTCTGTCTCCCTTCCCTTCGTTCTAAAAATAAATAAAATCTTTTTAAAAATGCTTGAAAATGGGGACAACTATAATTGAACAGTAAGAAAAAGCAATAAAGATCTCGAAGAAATAAAAAGCTTGAAATCCAACACTACAGATGAAAAAAACTTCATTAAAATTTCTAATATATCTTGTAAGATTACTGAGTTTACACTATGACTGTTCTTTTAATGAGAAAATACACAAATTTTAAATACAGTAATCAGTATGTGTTGGTTTAATGATTAACTAAAATTTCTTATGGTGAAATTAAAATTTTTCTCAGTATTCCAAAAATCTAAGAGACAAAAGACTGACTTATCGAAGTATATACAGAAGTATTATAGTTTTCCTTATTTTTCTTCCAGGTTAAAGGAAGAAAGATAAAAACCTAAATACCTACAGTTTTTATCCTACTCCCTAAACACATATCTACTAAGCATATAGATTATTTTACCCAGATTGTGAATACATATTATTTTAAATACAAGCAAATCAAACATCAGGATTGATCAAAAAGCATCAACCATGATAAAAACTGGAATAGTGCTTTTTCTCACGGAAAATGCTATAGCAAGAAAAATGATTTATCAATAGGTGATATACATTAACTATAACTCAGAGTGATGACCAAACAGAAACTTTTATCACCAAAAAATATATTAACTAAGAAAACTGTTACATAAAACCACATCTGATATATAACAGATGATGTATTTAACATAAATTTTCTTTTTTACCTTTTCCATATACTGTGAGCAGTTTGATTCTTGTAATAAATTTGAAGCTTCTTGCTTGTAATACTCTCCTGTTTCCGTCAGAAAGGGGGACTCAAAGATTTCCTGATAAAACTAAATAAATTAATTAAAATCATATTGAAGAAATTAAAACAAGTAATTTAAGAAATTAAAGGTCTGATTATTCATGTTTTTAAAGGAGGCTTTTTACCTTTAAGGGGAATTTTTTCTTATACTGTTCAACATGAACAAAGGAGTTAATAACCCCATGGATTACTTTCTGGTTTGGGTCTTCTCCACCACGATCACTAAAAAAAGGTATGACACAAAATATTCTGAGAACACAAATTATCTATGGAAATATCCCAAAGCATGCCAAAATATGACTGCTTATTCTATTGGTCTAATCAAATTGTAAAACATTTTAAATGTCAATGCATACACAATATTTAAAAATGATTTGTTCATATAACAGCTGAATTTATTTTTGATATTTAATGTATGTATCAGATGTCATTTCAATAAATAAATGCCTTGATTGTAAAATTAAACATATTCTGTTGATACTAAAATACTTTAATTTTACAGTAGTTATCAGCCATCGTATTAAATTCAAGACTTTAATATTGGTGGTTAAGGATATTTGAATTTCACCCTGGCTGGTGCAGCTCAGTTGGTTGGACCATTGTCCCACAGACCAAAAAGGGTCATGGGTTCAACTCCCAGGCAGGGCACATACCCAGGTTGCAGGTTTGATCCCTGATCAGGGGTGTGAGTGTACGAGTGTATGAGAAAGCATCTAATCAACGTTTCTCTCCTGGCTCTCTAGCTCCCTTCCCCTCTCCCCAAAATCAAAAAGCATGTCCTTGGTGAGGATTAAAAAAAATTGAATTTCACTCACTCTAAACACTATTATTAGAAGATTTGGTCTAAGAAATTCAGCCCCTGAACAATTACAAGTACACCTATTGTATTTTTTTTTTTTTGGCCTATAGTAACTTGATGGTACATGTCCCTCAGATATCACTCACTAAAATGAGTAAGGGCTGTGTTTTCTCTCTAAGAGATCTGCTAGAACTACTGAGTTGCTCTCCATTCAAGCACAAAGGTATTCCTTTATTTAGAAGTGCAGTGAGATGTTCTAGTATTTCTATATTCCTTTACGATTGCAAAGGGATCTAAAATCATTCTAACCGTGAATAATCAATCATGAGTGTATGATGAAGCTCCCATAAACATCCCTAAACTACAGTGTTGGGAAAATTTCTAGACTGACGAACACATCCAAATTCCAGAAGCAGAAGCTCCTGTGTTCCAGATCCTTCCAGACCTCACCCTATGTACCTCTTCATCTTATTGTCCAACTGTACCCTTTATCATATCTTTTATAATAAACTGGTAAACACAAAAAAAAAATTAAAAAATCATCTCAATTACTCATTTGACATTTGATAAGTTCCTTCTTTGCACTACTGTGACGTAAATCTTAATGATTTTAAAAATGTAGGTGGTCCTGGCTGTGTAGTTCAGTTGATTAGAGTGTCATCCTGATACACCAAGATTGAGGTTCAATCTTTGGTGAGGGTACATAGAAGAATCAACCAATGAATGCATGAATAAGTAGAACAACAAATCAATGTCTGTCTCTCCCCTCCCCACCTTCTGCCTCTCCCTTCCTCCCCTTCTCTCTCCAAATCAATAAACAAACTTCTACCAATTTGAAAAAATAATTTAAAAAATTAAAAATGTAGATGAATATTAGCCTTTATAATAACAGAATAGGGAAATGAAACAGAAAACAAAATGTTTGCCTAAAGCTACAGTAAAACAGTCTGGCCCTAAGTTAGGAGTTTATGATTCTAGTACTATGCTCAGTTCAAACTATTATACAGTCAAAGGTTTACCTTTTAACTGGCAATCTTCCACCTCACTTTAAAATGATTTTTTTTTATTTTAATGATTGTTCAAGTACAGTTTTCTCCCCTTTACTCCCAATCAAGCCCACCCACCCCCCTCCCATCTTCCCTCCCATTACCACCCTCCCCCTAGTTTTTATCCATGTGTCTTTTAACTTTGTTCCTATAAACCCTTCCCCTTTTCCCCTGAAATTCCCTCTTCTCTATCCTCTGGTCACTTTCTGCCTGTCCTCTAATGCAGTGTCTTTGACTATATTTTGCTTGTTTCTTTGTTCTGTTGTTTAGGTTCCTGTTAAAGGTGAAATCATATGGTATTTATCTTTCACTGCCTGGCTTATTTCGCTTAGCATAATGCTTTCCAGTTGCATCCATGATGTTGCAAAGGGTAGGAGCTCCTTCTTTCTTTCTGCTGCATAGAATTCCATTGTGTAAATGTACCATAGTTTTTTGATCCATTCATTTACTGATGGGCAT